>JASCZW010007513.1:0-78257 GCA_034211315.2 Aedes japonicus | reverse complement strand
TTTTATAAAAATTGTGCAAAAAAACGTGGTGCATCCATGTCTAATTTGTTGTTCCCAAAGTGTATGTCTAGAAAACGTCCAGAAAACGTGGAAATCTTCCAGTACTATGTTGTTTTCTCTCTTCCTGATTCTCTTTCCTTTAGTCTGCCGATCTTATTTCATAGATCCTTAGAACACTGAACAACACAGAACAACTGTGGGGTCGATACTGCTAACCAAATCCTTTATTGGTTCTTGCACTCCTTCTTTTTTAAGCCTGGTAAAAATTGCTGTCATTTACTTGTACATTTTACTTTCAGGATTCTTTCAGGAGTCCAGATCCATTTCTACTAAGATATGTGAAATTACTCCGATGCTCTGTGTAACCACTTGCCATTCAACTTCTCCGAATAGTGGAGCTGAACACAAACTCAAGATTTCCGATTGGGCGTACACACGTTGGCACCCATCATTCAAATTTAGCAAATTTGAACTATTTATTGCCTTGATCAGCTCTTCACCTTTTCTATCGCATTTATCTTTGCCCCAGCAAATGTGATGGCAATTGAAATCTCCTCCCATTATTAGCTTGATGTAAGACGCCAACTCTGCGATTGCCACGTTGGTGGCTACATAGATAGCCACGATAGTCAAATTAATTGTGGGAATTCCTAAAGTTGCTTTAGTAGTATTGCTGTCTCTCCATAACCATCATGTTTAGAGACATTTCCCGTGGTATCTTGAAATTTGGTATTTCTTATCTACTTCTTCGCCTGGATTTGCCCATGTTTCTGCCAAGATAACTAGATCATGATTTTTTTTTCGTTTAGAACCCTTTGTAACTCCTGTTTGTTTTTCTGAAGACTTTGTACATTATACTGTAGTATTTTCATGACTGACTGTTTTTACATATTCATTTGGGATTGTAACTGAGCTTGTGTCGTGATTTCTTCAAATTTCTGCTGTCTGAGTACACATCATAATCTTGTTATACACACTTAGATTTTTTTACAGAAATCTGTAAAGTTTTACAGAATTCTCAACAGCTGAACGTTCGGTAATCCGATTTAACGGATTTTGGTGAAATTTTACAGATATCTGTAAAAGAGCTGTTGAGAATTCGGTAAAATTCTAACAGATTGTGTATGTAGCAGTGTGTGTATGTAGTAACAGAGTGTGTATGTAGCAGGTAGCAGTCGCTCATAACGTAGTCGGCTGGAGTGGACGTTCCTTTAATTGATTTTTTCTGACATTTGCGTCCTGTTGTTTTGCTGCAGCGGCAGCAGCAACCGTTCGAACCTTCTCTTTCTATTTCTGCTTCTGAAACTTTCTACTTGTTAAAAACTGTCACTCCGTTTGACTCAGTTACTTCTGATCTATTGTTCGCCTTGAAAATCTTAACTTGGTCAGAGATGATTGTTGATCGAATGTTTGGCTCCTTCGGTTGAACGGTTTGCCTTTGTGATGGCTTCCATTTGAAAGAACCAGCAAACTATTCTGCCGCATAATAATTCTGCGTCAGAATCTAGAACTGTTCAGTTGCTTCAATATTCATAAGATCGCTTCTCGCCACAATGGCTTGTATGTTGTTTTATCTCTTCCTTTCGGGCACTCTGCGTCCTCCGTCGTGTGCTCCGACAGTGGAAGCATCTTTTCGCATTTTGGCGTTGATCAACTTCTTCCTGGACAGTCATGAATTGTTGCACACTTTCGGCAGCATTGCATGCTACGACAATTGTCAGTTCGGGGGCAGTATCGAAGACAGTTAAGACAAAGAACTGTATTTCTGTGGAATGCTCTGATTTTCATTGAACAGCAAAACAGCTTAACGTTGGTATCTTCTTTGCCCGAAAAATGACGCTCACTCACTGGGAAAACTTCCTTTTTTTCCGTCATTGAATCTCGTCAGGCGTTTCACTCCCAGAACCGGAACCTCACATATTATTCCATACATGATATCCTCTTCTTTCATGTCCAACGGTATCCCAACAAGAACTCCGTTTACTGTAACCAGGTGCTCTGACTCCCTATAATGCTCGTGGTTTACATGAATCGATACACTTTCAATTTTAGTTTTCTGAATTATTAAACTACCTGTGTTTTGAAGTGGCATGACACCCGCGATTAATTTGTAATTCTTTATGTCAGCACACGAACAAGGACTTGCGAGAAGCAAATATGATTTTAGCAGGGTCGTCAAATACTCTTTTTTTCATAATCTGAATTTAGAAAGTTTCTCAACTATCGTTTTGGATTAAAACGGCAAACTAAAACCGTTTATAGAGCATTTATGCAGTGCAAAGAAAGATGAACCATGGACCAGAATGAACCAAATGAACCAGACAAGCAAGTTGTAATGCTGCAAAGCTGTCTTGATGAACGTATTTTGTTGATAATTTGCGTTACAAAAGTGCCAGCCTTATGGCTATCTTCACTATTTTACGCGGTCGAACTATGGGATTTCATATGTTTTATAGGTCTTCTTCTCCGTTTTCCTTTATTTATTCGGTGTTCCAAAATTAAATACTCTTATTCGACATAGGTAGCCGATCCTTTGTATCATTTTAAAAATATGCTCTTGAACTATCAGTGACCTGACATGGTAGTTCAGCAGTATCATGCTAGACCTGCACTTTGCCAACGTTCCATGATAGAGCATGAAATTTAACCGACCTAGCAAAGTCAAGGTATAGAAAGTAACCATAGGAAGGACATAGAAAGACATATAACTAGAACTTAATTTTTAATCGAAAAATTACAATGCCTGATTCAAATGTGCTGTGATGTAATTTGTTGAAATCTACCTAGTTCTCTACCTGAGTAAATTTATTTGTCAGAATTGATTATAAGCAGTACTCTTATATTACAAGTCATTCTTTGAATCCTAATGGAATCATATCGGCACCTGATAAATCACCTTCATGTTGCCTATCCGAATGGAAACTCCTAATATTGTTTTGAAAAAGTATTGGACATAACGTGGACATCAATGCTCAGCTCGTCAGAAATATACTTTCCAACTGATAGTATATTCTATATTTTCCTCCTCAACTAACAGAAATAAAAGTCCCAGACATCGTTTCAACCACACTATTGCATAAATCTCCCTAAGACAGAGGTTCGGATGATCCTAGCAGTAAAATCGCGCTTTACTCAAAAAGTAAATAAAGCAAAGCTTTCATACCCACAAACAGCTATAAGAACAATGCATCATCAGCCAAACAGTTGCACAACAAGAAAGGAGACGCAAACAGCAACATTCGAATATCAGTAATCATTATTTGTGTGCAAGCATGCCGCATCATTGAACTAAACGTAAAAATCCTAAACAAAAGCAATGCAATCAATTTTATCAAAATCAAGCCTTTCAAGCGCATCCATTCCATTTCCCTTAGTCAGCCAACAACAAACAAGTGCTGAGATTATGCGTAAATGTTCAACATGTTTTTTCCCATTATAAAACACGCGCGCATTTCCATACTGAGCAGCAAAACGAACATCAAACAACTGTCTATTTTAAATGTATGCACTGAAGAATGCAAGGATCTGAACCTGGATCACTCCGTTGACTAGTTCCAACGTAATTGGACTCGCGTCGAGATTCAACTCCTCTACCTAGCGTCGTGTGTTTTTTTGGACAGTCGATTCAATTTGTGTTCGGATTTAGGGCACACGCGCGATTAGATAGGCACACACACGCACACAGACATTTGCCAGAACGAGATCACATTGCAGCGCAGCGGAAGGAAACGATTGAAGAAAGAAAGAAGTGGGGCAGAAAAGGAACGGTTTGTCGGTTTGATTTGTTGTTGTGATTATGGTGTGGAAATTTAAGAAAAACAGGTGGTAGGAATACACAGAGAAAGAAAAGGAAAGGAAAACAGTGATATGCATTACACGTTACTTTTTTTTATCGGTCAACATTTCGATTAAGGAAAATTTGAAAATCGTTAGCCAAATTCTACACTTCTATCTAGAGATGGTTTCTAGTCTAGATAGCGAATGAAGTCAATATACATCGGTTTCCAGTTAACATATTTACATGTTTGAAAGAACAACGATTGGAATCGACTAACAAGGACTACACTTACCTTGATCGGAACACAGGGATACTCCGGAAAAGCGGAGGCGACCGCTCGGGCTCCTGCTTCATTGGTCCATTTGCTAAGGCCTACGAAAAACTCCCGCCCAGTAAACAAAACATCTCCACCGTCGAGACGGGCATTTTGGTCAGCGATCTCCGCCAGCGGTAGATCCAATTCTTTCTTCAGTACTGAGCGTACTGAATCGATCTAAAACCATTAACAGTTATAACAGAAACACAACCTATTCTCCACTCAGCATACCTCCTTCAATCGATTAGGATCGCCCGGTCGACATATCAAAGCAATACCATTGCACACCACGGCGCAGTCTTCGATAAAGGGACACTGCGGTAGATCCTCATCTGGTGGAAGTTCCAAAACGTCCAGCCCTAAATCGCGTAACAGTCTACAATGTAAAAAGAAACATCATTTATTCAATTGACTCCGACAAAGCACGTTCCAATCGTTAAACTGAATTACACTGTCATATTTCATTCTTACCTCACGTAGGCTTCATGTTGCAGCTTGGCCTCTTCCAAATCGATCTCGCCCCGGGTGCGCAACGAGAGGGGTATTCTGTAATTGAACAAGCCGAACACCATCCAATTTAGTACTTAACGGGATGTTTGTGAGTTCTCTTTACTCGATGTCATAAACAACGCTTCGCTTCGCTACTGACTTGGGCGTTGACTGCTGCTAACACCCTGTCTATGAATTGTAAATTGGACCAAGGGCATGGACCATCGATTTTTCAATTCCACACCCCAAATCGAGCGAGGCATAATAGAGATGCTCAATGACCACACCGTTATGCAGCAGAGTGACATCATTCCGCTTGGGAGTTCAGCCAAATCCACCGCATAGCGATTTGCATAAACAAATATTGAAATGATTTCGCAACCAGACCTCACCTGCAGGTGATGGCATGAGTGTAGCGGAAAGCTGACGACATGTTGCAACAGCCAGGATCACTAATCTAAGAGCTAGTAAAGTAGTAAAATCGTTGCACTATCAATCAACACTGAACAAACTTCGCTGAATTATTGTAATCCACACCCCACTTTCACACACAACCCACTGGAATCACTCCGAAACTTATTCCGTTCAAACCAAATTAACGATTTGTATAGGCTACGGACAGTTGAACACAGACTTCTGACCTTCTGCCCGCATAGGTGGAGATTGCAACTTTTGATTTTGATTCGGGGACAGAAAATAAAGTTTTTATGAATGAAAGTTACTCCGACTGCACTTGCCACCCAAGCCACAGCCAACGGTATAATGCGTGAGAAATGTCACAACAAACCCGAACAACACGAATCAGCCTCAAGGGCGGTGTTTTCGGTTTAGAGGATTATTCTTTTGGCTGGTCAATTTTCTACACCACCATGAGTGGTTAAAGAGTTTTTTGTGGTACTAGATTAAAGGTAGAACACGAACGATGAAATTACTCAAAATCAAGTTAAATTTAACACGGTTTAGCGAAATGAGAACATACACACTCCCGTCTCATTTTGCTCAGGTAAGTTATGCTTTGTTCATACTACACGCTATTCTGAAGTTACTTAATTTTGAATCAAAAATCACCCAGTCTGGTCAGAAGGGCACTTACCCAGTAATGGGTCAACATAACTTTACTCAAATTTGAGTAAATGCGCCTGTGGATGAATCTGAGTAAAGTTTACTCAGAAGTTGACACTGTTGAATGGGTAAACTTTACGCATTTTGATTGAAAGGAATATGGTAGCGTGCGTTAATGCCACAATAATTCGTATTTTGAGAAGATGAATGTGGAACAATATGATTTATTTATTTATTTATTTATTTATTTATTTATTTATTATTATTATACTTCATCTGACTATCCGTCTTAATGAATATTAAATATTGATGGGGAAAACCCTGTGAGCAAGGCGCAAAAACCCCATATCTTCTAATTACATATACATGGAGAACACAAAAACTTCTTAAAAGCATACATAACACAAAAATAAATTAATAAGACTTAATGAAAATTCTAATTCGTGGTCTAGTAATAAAAGTAATTATCCTCAGCACATAAGTCAGGTCTCGTCAAGTCCTCGTCGAACATCCGCCAAAACTTCCAAAAGTCTTCGCTTAAATGTTTCAACAGATGCATTGAAGTCGAACAGCAAGTACACCTGGTTGAATGTAGCTGACATAAAGCGGATGGGATCATGCTGACCATACAAAGCATTGCGAGATTCAAGCATCAAGAAATCACGTTGGCGAAGTATTCGTTCTGGGGCGTATATATTCAGCTGCTCAAGGATCCTCGGTGAGTCCATATCGCCAAAAAGAATCTTGGCTACAAAAACAGATTGCGCAGTACTTCTCCTTTTTTCCAAGGTTTCTATGCCTAGCAATCTGCATCGGTCCTCGTAGTGCGGTAAATTGAGCGGATTTTGCCATGGGAGATCCCGCAGAGCATACCTGACGAATTTCCGTTGGATTGATTCAATCCTAGCAATCCAGATCGATTGATAGGGACACCAAACCACAGCATTGGATTCCAGGATCGACCGCACAAGAGCACAATAAAGGGATCGAAAGCATAGGGGGTCACGAAATTCATTTGCTATTTTGAAGATGAATCCCAGCTGTCGGTTTGATCTGGAGATAATATCGTCATAGTGTGATCGAAAGGTAAGAGCTGGGTCAAGGATAACTCCCAAATCCCGTAATTGACGAACATGTTCTAAAGGCTGACCGTCGATGATGTAATCAAAAACAATAGGCTCATGTTTTCTGTGGAACGAGATGACGTTGCACTTGTGAATGCTTAGTGTAAGCATGTTTCTAGAACACCATTCAGCAAAACAGTTCACATAATGTTGTAGTGTAAGGCAGTCTTGAACGTTTGTCACAACCATATAAATTCTTACGTCGTCAGCATAAAATAATCGGCAAGCTGGTGGCAGCACTGAAGAGAGTTCATTGATGAAAATGTTAAACAGTAGAGGCCCCAGGTTGCTTCCTTGTGGCACACCTGATAAATTAGTAAACGGTTCAGAGGATTTATTTCAATCTTAACAATCAGTTTCCGATCTGCTAGATATGATCTGAACCAGCTGGTCAATGATGATGCGATACCTAATCTATCCAGTCGTTTGAGCAAAATCTCATGATCAACACGATCAAAAGCAGATTTCAGGTCGGTATATACAACGTCCACTTGTGTTCCATGATCCATTGCGCGCACGCAGAAAGAAGTAAATTGGACGAGATTCGTAGATGTTGATCTCTTGGGATAAAAACCATGTTGATCCAAAGAAATGTGGTTCTTACAGGAAGCAAACAGCATATCATTAATGATGATTTCAAATACCTTGGAGCAGGTGCACAGCGACGTTATTCCACGATAATTCTCGATGTTTCGTTTATCACCTTTTTATGCACAGGAACATGATGGAGAATTTCCAGCTAGAGGGAAATCTTTGCTGCTGCAAAGAGGTGTTGAACAACAGTGTCAAAGGATGAGTCAGAGCATCACAACATCTCTTCAAAATGCATGAAGGATACCATCATGGCTAGGTGAGGAGGAATATTTCAGTTTGTTGATGGCAGCTACAACGTTCTGAGGAGTGACCTGGACATTTCCTAGTGAGCAGACATCGCGTGGTGTTTCTATACATGCATTTTCGACTTGAGCAGGAGATGACGTGGTGTCATTGAAAGCAGACTTGAAGTGTTCAGCAAACAGATTGCACTTATCGGATGCAGTACTGGCGAGATCGTTACGTAGAAACATCTCAACTGGTAATCCATTATCCTTACGTTTGGAGTTCACGAATTTCCAGAAACTTTTAGGATTTTTTCTAAGTTTCTCTTGCATACGTAGAGTATAACGTTTGTACAAGAAGCAGTTGTAAGTCCGATATCTGCTACTTGCTCGATTGAAAGCCTGCTTTAGCGAGTGGGCAACGAACTCTACAGTAATTTCGAAGTGCTCTCGATCTCACACGCTTTAAATGTCGCAGGTGTGTATTCCTCAAGCCGGTTTTTGATTAGGTCTCCGCATAGGGACATAATCAGCGATAATGGTATGCATTATGCGAGTGAAACAACCAACAGCGTCATCAACATTTTCCATGGATTCCAAATTGACCAGTCCGTACAAAAAAGTGCTTCTAGCATTCCTTCAAAGTCTGCTCTGCAGAAATCAAAACTCGGTTCATCAAAACATCTTCAATATCGATACCTCGGAGATACGTTGACTTCGACTATAAATGGAGGATGATCGGCGTCGAGAAGTGATAAAGGTTCCGCAGCAGCAGATAACGTGCATCGCTCGAGTGTCATCTCACATGCCAAAGCTAAATCCAAATAGCGACCGTTTCGGTTGCTGATTGTGTTGATTTGAGTTAAGTTATAAAAACTGAAGCCATCAAGTAACGCAGCACAAGCAACAGAGATGTGCGACTGCAAGGCATCTACAGTAGGATGACCGTTCCTCGAAGAGTCCCAAATTAGGCCAGACTGATTGTAATCACCAAGAAGAAGAAAGTGATCGTTGGCCCCAACGTTCGAGATAACTGCTCCAATAGAATCAATATGGTTTGCTATGCTGCTTAAATCAGCTTTTCGGTTAGGTGGAAGATATATAACTCCGATGCTAACGGAACAGTTAGGTAATTTCAACTTTACCCAAAGCTGCTCGAGTGAAACATTGACAGGAGTTGGATCAATGCAGCAATTCAGATCGGCTGATACAGCAATCAGTACACCACCGCCACGAGACTTTTGGCTGTTTGTTTGGCTGCGGTCGTTTCTGAAGACGGTATAGGCATTGCCAAATAATTGCGATGAAAATATTTGCTCATTTAACCATGTCTCAGTAAATACGATGACATCATACTGTGATTCAGAGGTAGCGAGAAAAACGTCATCAATTTTTGTCCGTAAACCTCGTACGTTCTGATAGAATACACTCAACTTATCGTCAATACCGCTGTTCACTATTTTATTGCAGATCGCTGGCGGGAATGGCTCGACTACGGTGAGGGGATCAGGGCTTCCACAATGCTATTCTCGGTGCGTCCCGGTATTCGGCTAACACTAGTTGTTTCTTGAGGTGCTGTTTTCAAACTTCCTTGAAATAAGCTGGAATCGGAGACGAATCAGGTCTTGTCGAGCTTGTAGGAAAGTTGTACTTGCCTGTAGTTGCGTTTTGAAGACCCTTTCCCCACACCCATACGTAGGGCCGGGACGGCTGCAGGTCGCTGGCGGGAATGGCTCGACTACGATGGGGGCTCAAGGGCTTCCATAGTGCTGAGTTCCGTGCGTCCCGGTGTTTGGCTTAAAAACCATGCGTGTGAAGGTGCATCCAAAACCGGTAGAAATATGCTGGAATCGGAAAGCGAATCAGGTGTTGTCGGGCTAACAGCAAATCGTACTTGCCTGCAGTAGCGTTTTGGAAGACCCTCTCCCACACCCACACGTAGGGCCGGGACGGCTGCAGGTCGCTGGCTGGAATGGCACGACTACGGTGGGGGATCGAGAGCTTCCATTACACCAAATTCGGTGCGTCCCGGTGTAAAAACAAGTGGTTGAATGTCATAACGTGGAGCATCAAATCGTTTTCCTTTGCAAATTATTAACGCTGCATCGCAACTACCGGTGGAGTACCCGTTGTTGGCGTCAGAAATATAGCGGAGGGCTTCCGAAATTTTTGAGTTGAATATTCCTCAAACTCACGGAACATTATGCCTTCCGGCCAAGTCGAAGGGTCAAGCGCGTTTGTCTTCAGTGAAGGGTCCAAACCAATTTTGAAGGAGATGAAGGTCATGTTGCTTGTATCTCTCCTTTGGCCACCAGTTTGATAACCTCTGGGTCTTGGGTCAAATCAAGGTTTACTCGAATCAATGCCAAAATTCCTCGTTGGTGACATCAGGACGTATTCGAGACAAATAGAGCCAAAATTTGTTCACTGGTTGAGCGGTGATTGAAACGGATACTGTATTCTGGTCAACATGCTTGGAACCAGATTGACATTCGAACGCCTTTTGCTCTAAATCAGGTCCACGAGGTCGTTTGGCAGCTCGAGTTTGTCCGATTTGGGGCCATTGCCTGATCGCTGGTGGTTGCATACACGGTTCGGGCTTATGCGATAACATCTTTATCTCCGTATGTAAACTACTGATTGCCTCAGTGAGATACACCAACGGAGATTTTTACTCAGCCGCCTTAGTAATAGAACGGAGATGTGAATTTTCAAATAGCTCAGCACATTTATCGCACATCCAAAACAAGTTTTTGCGATGCGGCGTGAAATAGCCTAAAAGTGCCCGTGACACATTTGAACATGTCATATGGAACATGCCACCGCAGTATCCTCGGCATGTGACAAATTCTATGCCAGTAATCGCTTCATCGCACTTGGCGCAATTTTTGATTTCACTCATCGCTACACACGTGGTTTATCGTAATCGCCTTAAAGTATGTACAGGCAATACAGCACAACGGGGACGGAAATTTACTCCAAACAATAACAATGGTGACGATTATTTGCCAGAAGATAAAAGGCAAACGAATGAAAACGATGAAACGATGAAACTGCAAATTGCGAATGGTACGGCACATACAATGATCGATGCTATCAACAGTTCGACACTAAACAATCAATTATATCACTTCGTCAACAAATAAAATCGAACAAGTGTCGAAAACACAACTTAAATTGTAAAATCGAAGGCGCGAAACAAAGCACAGCTAGCACACTAATATACTCTTCTCTGATGATAAAAACAGTTTTGCTTTTATTTAGTCAATTGAGAAAACAAAACATGAAGTTATTTGAATGTTTTCAGCTTGAACAACTTATTTGATATTGAAACAAACACTTCAGGGAAACTCCATCTCAATAGATCTTGCAAATGATCTATATTGTTGAACACATGTATGCATGCGCATGAATCCAAATTCTTGAATTTCAAATCCTCGAGAAGCGGTGCTGTATGCTGCAATAATTTAACATTAATTCACTGAATTGAAAAAGAGAAACACATAAAAAACACTTACCAGAAGTTGTTGATACCTTTCGACACCCAGATAGTTTTCATTGGATTGCATTCAAAAATGAGCATGCTTGTTAGACATGATCCGGAAATCCTTCGAGCAAATGTCGCACATGAATGGTCGGAAATGAACTGCATTGCATGTCTCATGAGAGTTTTTCGGGAGGGAAATTTTTAATCGCAGTCGTCACATGAAGATTGAAGTAAACGGTGGTGTAGCTAAGCGGTTCCATTTTCACTGATTCCATTTCAAATACTCCAGTGACTTCATTTTCACTAAATTAATTTTTAATTATTAGTCACTGCGCTAAAATTACCTGTTGCTGATTGCCCGCCACTATCAACTAGGAAAAAAAATCTGTCATAATCATTTACCCAGAATCTGGGTGGATTTCATTCATCGAAGGAAAACTAGTCTACTCATTTTTTGTTACCTCCATACTGATTCCAAAAATGAGTGCAATCTACTCTGCCACTGGGTAGATTCGAAATAGCGTGTACAGCGTTGTAACAATACAAGGCTATCTTGATGACATTTTCCTTGTAGATATTTTTCAAAACACCCTTGTAATATGTTACAAGCCTGTAGTCTGAACAAGACATTATGCATAAAATTGAGTAGATCCACTTTTAACAAAAAATGAGTATCATTTCCGCGAGAGAAAAAAAAAGGTATACAATTGTACTTAAAAATTGAGCAAAATGAAACGGGAGTATAGGCAACAATCAATAAGATACTACACTCAGCGAAATAAACAAGAACAACGTCGTATAAAAAAAACCATTCATAAGTCACACTTATTAACACTTCCAGTGTTACAACCAATTGGCTTGAAATGTCATAATAGCTAACGGTTCATACCAAATTTTGGCAGTTGGTTGAAGGACGCTTGAAAACCAATATTGGGGACCAACAATCAATATGAAACTAGCGATGTGTTTGTGTGAGTTACGTTACAGGTAATTAGAACATGGAATGTATTTACATCACTTTTTTGACAGTTCACGAGGTGTTAGAATTTCAACCACTCAAACGAAATTTTTCAAAATGCCTTGTTTTGAATAGACCTTTCTTGTGGATTTTTTTTATTGGCTTATCAAATACCTCTCTATCTATAGAGTATAGTTTTCTATGAGACCTATATTTTTTGAGGCCAGTAACTATTGAAAAACAATGAAAAACTATATGCGCCATGCGATGAATACTCATTATACCCTCTCTTCCCCAATCCGATGTTTCTCTTCTGTGGTGAGTTTCACGTTAACTTATTAGCTCTTCACTCCCATGAAGAAATCTCATAAGCAGATGTCAGTGAGGCATGGCGGTAGTTTTCTTTTCTTGATTTATTTCTAACCTGCATCGGGTATGTTACACGTCGGTGTTATTGTTTCTATTTGTAACTCATATAGGGTTGAGGTTTACACTAATAATAAGTTCGCATAACGTAGATTCGAACTGGTTCCAACCTACACGCTAAAACAAAACCCTCTCTTTCTTTCATATTACTGTCCCTTTTTTTCACACGGAAAAGTTACTACATTTTCCTAAAAAGTGGATCTACTCAAAAATTGAGTAGATCCACTTTTTACGAAAATTGAGTAACTTTTCTGTGTGAAAAAAAGGGACAGTAATATGTAAGAAAGAGATTTATGTGTTTCATTTGCAACGTATTATTTTGCTACATATTATTCATTTTTTAACCCAATGAAAAGTATGTGTCTGACCTTATGACTGAAAAGTATTAGATTTGCCACATACTATTGATTGGGTTTTGGATTGAAAAGTCAAAATGGCGCTCGAAAGTTTTTCGTCAGTTGTACTGAATGAATTAAGTTTAAATGATGAACTGCTACAGATTTTATAATAATTTATTCTTATCTCAGATACAGTTGTGTTCATTATTGGTTTTTTATGGATTATAGGAGAAAATTATGGACATTTTTAAGCGTATGAAATCCAAGAAAAAAGGCAAATATACAATATTATTCATATAGATGATGTAGACGTACCACCAATCATGCCATACACAATAGGATGTATGATGTTTATCCCTAAGAAGCCGGATTTCAATACAATGGATGTTTAATTAAATGTCCTAAATTACTTAGATAATAAGTAAACATGTTTGAAGAATATATGCATGTATAATGTTTGCGAATTTATCTTCATTTTAATCATTTTAATCCATTACTATGATAAATACCATGTTTCATTGCATATAGAAAGCATGTGTCAAGCTTATGATTTGTATCTCTCTTTTTGATGAATACCATATTTCCTTCTTTATAGAAAGTATGTGCCATGCTTATAATAAATATCATGTGCCATCTTATTAACGTTATTAGATCTGTTGCACCAACACCATAAGAATTTCGTTACAGTTTTTATTGGAACTTCCTCTTAAAGTTTATAACCATATCGATTAGTTATTATTTGTTTATCGTTATGGCTAAAAGTTATAAGATTTTCAAATACATTTATTATGAGTATTTTTATCCGTGTATATAAAGGGACTCTACTGGACACTATCCCTCACGGAAATCTAGGGTTTTTTTTTTTCATTAGGGCGTATCTACAATTGAGAGAATCTCTTCGGGCTCGCTCTCTTTCATTCATTACAGCGCCATTATAAAACTTACGAGACATTCTTCAGTACAGATCGAAACACAACAGTGCTGGCTAGCATACTCTACAAATAGTAGAATGAAAAACGTAAAGGTGATTGGTTTATGAATGAAAGAGAGCGAGCCCGGAGAGAATCTCTCAATTGTAGATTCGCCTTAATGAAAAAAAACCCTAGAAATGTTTCTCAATTTTCGTAAAAAGTGGATCTACTCATAAAATTGAGTAGATCCACTTAACAGTAAGCGAATAACAGTACACACGGAGAACCCAAACTATCCAAAATCAAGTGTAAAAGTACTCAAACATTCAGTATTCTGTTAGGACTACTATTTTGGATATAATTTTGTTCTCAATGGTAGGTAGTTTTAACTCAACCCTGAAGTATGATTGAAAAAGTTAATTTTACCTACAGCAAGGTATTTCAAGAGAAGTAAGTTTTCAATGTACGCGAGAGGTGCCTTTCGCGAAACTATCCAAATCGGAGTGTTGGGGTGTCACTATGTTTTGGCTGAAAATTTTTGAAGGCCATTCAATCAACAATGGTGGAAAGAAATTGGGTTTTTTCGTACCGTTTCTAGTGTTTAGTTTTAAATTGTCTAATGTCCAATTCAAAATTTAACGCGATTGAGGTGCCTACAAATGATATGGAGCAATTAAAGAAAATTATGGACTCGGGAAGCTATAAAAAATAACCGGTAAGTGTAATTATTTCATTTATTCAAGTGCCTATTTTTAATGTTGTCGCTTTAAAATTTTAGACATTCCTGCATTGATGAGTGTGAAGAAACCATCAATTCGACATGGAGTTTTCATAAGGGCCAATGTCGCAAACGTAAACAATGGCTTCTTTTGCGAATTTCTTGAAAATGCTAACTCGCTCAAGTAAACTAATACTTCTATTATAAAGGGGAACTTCTATTCTGTACAATCATCGTCATAATTCACTATGATTAAGTTAGCATTCTCGAGAAATTTGCGGAAAAAGTCATTGTTTACGTTTGCGACATTGGCCCTTATGAAAACTTTTTGTCGAATTGCAAGTTCAAGGTGTTGGAGGAACACATTAGCAAAAAAACAACCATTCCGCTGAAATGACCCCAGACCCCCCAAAGATGTAATGTACTCGTATGTACCCCGGATAAAAATAACCATACAATTACAATAAAATAATATAAAGTAACATTTAAATCTATTGCCGACCATGAATCTTATTGTTCATGTATCAGATGAATGGAAAATGAATATTTTCATTACAATAGATCTACTATTCACCCTATATGCTAGAATTTTCAACAAATGTGAAACAATAGAATTAATAGTAAGTGACTCAAATTTGTTCGCACAAAAACGATTTTTTCTATAGTTAAGATACATAACAACCCCCTGATTCTATTGTCGACGTCGCAATTTACATTAGATTCTATTGTGGAAACAATAACTTTTATTGTCATCTTATCGTCATGAACAATATAGTCAATTATACATACGATTGATTCTATCGTATGGTTACAATACATTTAATTGTAAATCTATGAGAATTTTTTTTACGGGACGTAATGTACGAAGATCTAATGTTCTCAAAATTGTAAACAAATACATTTAATTTTATTTAAATTTATATTTCCTATTATTGAATTTAGAGAAAGTAAGTTCACTAGAGCAAATTTTCGGAAAATATTTTCAAAAATGAAGACTTAAATTTGGATTATTTTTACTGTCGATTAGTTTTCAACAAACAGTTAATTTCACTCATTATCGAGTCTTTCCAAAATACTCAAAATTGGATACTTCTTAAAAAACTCTATAATGACTGGTTTTACTTTGCTGTCAAGATGAGTGAAAATGACTTAATTTTGGATGGTTTGGTTTCTCTGTGTACCACTCAGTCACTGAGTAGAATGAAACGGGAGTGTATACCACATTTCTTTGGCATGCTAGTACCACATCCATCTACCTATAGTAGAACAGTTGACCTTTCCCAACGCCCAGGTAGAATGCGATACCTTCATTTTGGCGTTTAGAAGAAAAATCATTCTGCGTTCGACTCTAACCCCGAGGAGACGCGTGTAGTTTTTTCCAATCCTGAAAAATACCTCTTATTCCTTGCAAGCAGTGTTTAAAGTGATTAAATCCATCGTTTTACTGTGCATTTTATCAAGTGTGACGAGAACCAGGAAATAATGGCTGACCGTAAGTACTATTTCCCGTTGAAAACCCCTTTTCGCAAAAATTCGCATCTCGCGGCTTATGCCGCAGTCCTCCATCTTGAAAAATGCACAAAAGGAAAATCCTATCGATTCATCCTCTTCTCGTGCGCAGAATATTCCGGCTACGGTGGTACGCAAGATTACGGCGGTTCGATGCAATTTTCGGTACCTCCCCCGCCGCTTCAGTCGGCCAATTTTAACCAACCACCACCGATGGGCGGTGGTGGAGGCGGCGGCGGTGCCGGTGGCTACAGTGCTCCACCCCCTTCGTCTGGCGGTTATGGCGGTCAGCCACCGAGCTCAGCACCCGGAAGCGGCGGTTACGGAGCGCAAAATGGTGAGAGCCCCTCTTTTCTAACCTCACTTTCGTTTTTACTACTACTACTACTACTTGCTGCTGTGCGACCTTGACGCGTTTGTTATTGTTTGTGCGAATGGGAGAATGATATCAATATGATTGAGGATGCATGTTTTATTCCTTTCTCGTTTTTTCCTTTTCTTTTACAGAATACAAATCCGGTGGTCGCGATGGTGGTTACGGCGGTGGAAACCGTGATGGCGGATATGGCGGTGGAAGCCGCGGTGGTGCTGGTGGCTATGGAAACGGTGGATCTCGAGGTGGTAACCAATCCGGTGGCTACAGGTGAGGAACCAATCCTTGTCTGAATTTTAAAGACGACCTTGTTCATGCAAATCACATACAGATACACAATAGTTGCTCATCTCTGTTCCTCTTAAAAGTGCCCCATTCTCTATCCCTGAAGTTCGAGGTATCAACGCATGTTAAATTGTAAGAAGTAAACTGACAATCAACCAACTACATATTACTTAACTTTAAACATTTACTAGGGACAGGTAATTGATTTTGCATAACTTCTTCCTGTCAGTTTACTTCTCTCTATCTGCGATTTTCCGGAATTTTGCCTCTTCTTACCAAACGAACTATCATTTTCTCCCAAATTCATCAACTTCCTCCTGGCTTTCTTTCTTTTTAACGTTAGAAACAACAGATCAGTTGATTCTAGAGCTCGTTAGAAACTGTCTAAACAATCTACATGTTAACATGTCAGAGTATATTTTTAAATCAAATATTTGCAACTTTTCTCCAAATGTATGTGTGTATAATCGTCCATCTTCCAACCAAATGAACAAATCTACTGAAAAAAATAATACAAAATGTGTAACGCAATGGTTTGGTTTCGTGTGTTATAGCAGTGGCGCCGGCAACAAGGGTGGTTATAATAACAAAGGTAAACACCGATCGACTGTTCGGTGATGAACTATCTATATTTTAATTTACTACATTTTTCGCTGTAATTGATAAAAAAAAAACAATGAAGATAACTTCCGTCGAAATGAGGTCTTATTTTGCGTATTAATGACAATGTAGAGTTTGAGTTAAACATGTTCTAATGCTTGTATATCATCGTATGGATCCGAATAACGACCGCAGAATCGAAGAGTAAAAGGTTTCCCTGATTGAGTGTCACAAAATAGAGGTCCATTTAAAGAACGATTCGGCCGTCATTAATAGAGCTTTTGAAAGTTAAGGTAGAGGTTTTTTTTGGTTTGATCGTATTGCATCTGATACTAGTGATGGAAGCTTGGTAACAACTTGAAACAGTGTATTGCAAAGGATACTTCCGGAGGTCCGTTAATTGTCTAATTTTTGTAATCCAGAGTTGTAAATTTAGGATGTAAGAAATGCGTGTAATGTTAAGAGAGCGTGTGGGTTTAAACTAAACGTAACTGGTATCGAAAATCAGGATCTGTCTGGGGAATGGCTATGATGAACTACAACCAAATATGTTATTTTCTCCTGGTCAATATTACTATCATTGACATGTTGACATTTTAACAATTAAGATTACCATTTGAACTTACTCCAAGATTTGGTTTTGGGAACCCGTCAAGATTTTCCGGTAAGCTTTTATAGGGTAGAGCGCTTCGTCAGAGTAATTGCTAATTCCCGTTCTACCGAGCAGGAAACATCCAACATATAAATGGAACTGCCCCATTCATAAAGCAATAAAACGTTTATTTCGATGCGTCGACTAATAAGCTAATAACGTTTCGCAAATCTGACTGTATAGGAGGGATAAAATGCGTATATTTCTATCTTGTATCAGACTAATTCTCGTCAATTTATTCAAAACGACGGTTCTCATTTTGTAAACAAAGAGTACGGGGGGCATACGGAGTGGTTTTTTAGTTTTTGAGAAAAACTACTATACAGTATGCTAATTAATAATTCTACTAGGCAATTTTAAAAACACGAAAAGCTTAAAAACCGACGTTTGATTTCTACTGCTCGAGCGACTGCTGAATATAATATAATATAATAATATTTTACTTGCATGAAACAAGCTTCTCCACATATCGCCTACAAAACTTATGAAATCTAACTGCTAACAAACAGCATTTTTTTCGAACTTTTGAGACAAACTAGAATGTATATTTATGCGGGCTGGAATGATCACAACATAGGGGGGGTAGAAATTGTACAGCAGCAGCTTTAAAACATAAGCTACATAAGCATAGAACAACCAACTATCATCACGTATCAGATTGAGTAATTGATTATAAGTGTTCGAATGTTACCATGGTCGAAATCAGCGTGTAACGGACCGCCAGCGGAACTCAAAGGTCAAAAGATCGGGTGTTACATCACAAACTTCTTCATACGCTTATATTGTTCCCCCAATTTGTTTATTTGGTAGGCTGAAATGTCGCTAGAAACAATTCCAGATAGCCGAAAAGCAATGTATACAGTAAAATATCGAAATATTTCATTTTTACTGGGTGGCGAGTTTTCGTCCATGCTCGCAACATCTTTCGTACCTGTAATATCCTATTTTTAAACCTTTCTATCTTTTTGCTTCTGAATTTCATTTGCTCTCTGAAAAATCGAATAATTCTGTAACCTAAATGGTTTCTTTTTCTGAACTTCGAGTTCACCCTTTCCTTATAGTTCGTTCACACTACAGCTTATATAACGTGATATAGAGTATCTTGATATCAAATGACATGTACATTATTTCCAGTGAAAACTAGATGTATAGTTGCTGATATCAAGATACTCTATATCACGTAATATAAGCAGTAGTGCGAACGTACTATTAGGCCATCGGCGTCGTCACGTCCATATCTGCAGCTGTCTCCGTTCCCTGGGCATTGCTGTTCCAATACAAGCTTTCCGCCGCTTTACCGGCATACGGTCTATTGCTTTTATCCACCGTTTTGTTGTTACTCTGGTTTCTTCCGGGTCTTCCGCTTGGTCATGCATTCATCCGGTGTCCATCTATACCTACCAAAGCAAACATATTTCTTTGTTAGTTGCATACAACATATGAGTGAAATGTGGTGGAATTTTCCTTGTTCATATCCTTGTACACTCCACGTACACCCTGTGTCGCATCGAAACCAAGTTCAACCGAGATTTTTTCCCGAATAACACGCTTCACTTTCCCGTATATAAGTAGCTAGCTTAAATCGTCTACTGGAACTGGTCCTGATGGCATTCCCTCACTGATTCTGAAACTCTGTCTAAATACTCTCGCGTCGCCTTTAGCCAGAATTTCCAATTTGTCATTGTCTTCAGGAGTTTTCCTTATTCACAAAAAAAAAACTGCAAATGATCTGTCGCTAATTACCGCGGAATTGGCGCAGCCTGGGTGCCATCTTTAAAACTTTAAACTCTTCGAACTAACTGTTCTGGAAAAGCTGGTTCAGGACTGCTCGCATATCATTTCAACGGATAAACACGGATTTATGCCAAAGCGATCCACAACGACTAATCTGCTGCCTTTACGTTGTTTAATATTCGTGAGATTGTACTATTGGCCATCTAGTAGACGCCTTATACACCGACGTCTCCGCTACTTTTGATAAGATTGTCATTGCTAAATACGACACAATGGGCATCCACGATAATCTTCTTATTTGGGATCGTTCCTACCTAACTGGCAGGTCAACGTCTGTAAAGATTGGCGACTATGCTTCATCAACTTTCCCCGTTACATCTGAAGTTCTTGAAGGCGGTTATTTGGGACTTGGATTTATGAATGACGTGAACATAATCCTTAAATGCTTCAAGGTCACAAATGCGGACGACCTGAAGCTCTACTACGTAACAAATGGTTATGGTGCTCACTTTCTGCAACATGGATTAGAAACATTTGACGATTGGTGCCGTCTCAACAGGATGCACCTAATGCACCTAAAAAGTTCGAATGAAAGCGGGTGATGCTTTGCTACGAACACACCTAAATTGACGCTTGAAACGACAGTTGAGGATCTGGGAGTCATGCTCGACTCCAAATTGATGTTCAAGGATCACATTGCTTATATTGTTTCAAGGTCACTTCGTTGCTAGGTTTTATATTTTGATTTGCTAAAAGCTGAGTTATTTGAGATGGAAATTTTAGAGAATAGCAATTGTCTAAAAAAAAGTGCCCAAGAAATTTTGACGAAATTTGGAGGGAATTCATTTTATGTACTGGAGAGTTAACAGGAAAATCTACTTTGAACAAATTCCATACAAATCGAAATCTAATGAAGCGTCTAATAAAATAAGATTTGGAAGAAAGTCCCAAGAAGCTGTGGTTAAATTTTGCTGGAAATATGTTTTCAGTAAAACTTGAGACATCTCAAGGAAAACACAGATGAAGTTCACAGATAGATGTGGATCAAGTTCCTATCATGATAGAACGCAAGAACAGGTACGAAAAGTCCTGGTAAATATCTGATGAAAAAAGTAGAGGTACGTTGAGCGTTTACGTTGGATAACATCGCGATTTCAGTTGTTTTATTATTTTATTGTATATATATATATATACACTCAGTAGCAAAAAGCCGAACAAAATTTTGCTTCCAAACAATGCCATGTTCAACCTACTGTAACTTTGTCAATTATCAATATTTTTAGTTGAAACCTCTACACACTATAAACAATGTATAGACCTTATGTGGTCAAAATTTCATGTTAATTAGATTTATAAATTTGAAGTTTTCATTACATATGTGAAAAAAGTCATTTTTGTGCATACCAATTTAAAAAATCCGTATTTCTGTGAAAAATTTAGATAACATATTTTAAATTTTTCAATAGCCAAAAGATACATAGAAATTAATGTGGGCGAAATTTGTATTCATCTGGTGTCGGTAATTGATTCAATACTTTGTCGTCGCGCTGATCCACAGCTTCCTGCTAATTGACGGGAATATGTGCAATAAGTTAGTGAAATTTCAATCAGACTAACTGTTAATCAGAGAAAATAGAACAAGTTGTACTAAAAAGGACGGATTTCAAATGGTTACCTTGTCCGTGGCCGAATTTTAGCCTTCTCAGAATTCTTTGGAAGCAGATTGTTTTACTGTACTGGCTTTGCACCTGCTGCCCTTGCCATCGAATGTTAGACCATATGCGCTCAATCTAACGCTGGGTCTTCGCCGTTCCTTGCAGCTCGAAAGCAAGCGTACGAATGAAGCATGTGTTGAAGGTGCACTTCCATATATATTGTACGCTTCTGCATAAGGAACCTCGGTTCCTCGAATTTGATACCTGTGATAGGGAAATACCGTACATTTGGTAAATTTAGTATAGAAAACGTTAGTTTGTGTTCTTTTCATAAGTTTACTATCAAGAACAATGTTAATTGTATTCTTCTGAATATGCGTAGAGATTTCCAACCTAATGAAAACTGAGAAAATTTAACCAGGAGTGTATTAATTATTAACGTTCAAAAGCTGATCATTTTCGCGACGCTCCCGATTTTGAATTATCCTGCTTGTATTCCTATATGTTGCCGTAGGATGTTCCAACACCAACTGCTTGCCAAACAATCTAGAGGAACTACATTAGAATATCGACTAAAAATTTTCAGAAATTCGGCAACAAACACTTATCCGAAGGTATGGGTTGGGAAACTCAAGGTATGAAATCAAATGTGTTTCATAATTGACTGTGAACTGATGTAGAAGGAGATGTTCGCTCATCACCATGAGGCACCAAGAGCGGACAGTAATGTTTGCTAGAATGAAAGGTTTGAAGATGATATGAAAGATATGACTGTGAACTGTCTTCAACGCGTGCAGTGCACCAGGTGTTCAAGAGTAAAACCACTCAACTCTCCTCACGAAAAAGAAGAAAAAAATCATACATTTGCGTGAATTTGGCGCAATTTAAAAAAGTTGATGGCGTGGATTTGGTGCAAATCTAGTTTGAGGATGGCGTGGATTCGTCGTGAATTTTATTTCAAAGTTGTCGTAATAACCCTGGACGACGTGAAATCAAGTTGAAGAACAGCAGAATGCAGATCTAAATTTTTCAGTTTTGTCAGCGTGGATTTCTTTAGGTGATGTTATTTCCAAAGGGTTTAAGTTTAACTACCGATTGAAATACGGCTCGACGTTCCGGCTCTTAGGCAGGGGGGGGGGGTGAATCCCGATTTGGTCAGGCTTCTATTGTTGTTTGTGATCATCAAGCTCCTGTATATGAAGGATCAAAAACGACCCGTAAGCAGAGACAAATATGCGGAACCCTCGAATATAGGGAAGAGAATCTCCTTGCAAAAGCAAAGGAGACACACCCACAGCACTAGAATCGAGCCCTCGATTGACAGAATAAACCCAAGAGATGGGGTCGAAGAGCCCGCCCTCATTCCGCGAAATGCCAACAATAGGGAGGAGGCAGTCTCATGCTCCCTATCCAAATCGTTTCACATGGGTGCCCTGATGGTTCCTCCCTTTCCCCGTTTTATATGATGTCATGGATATTCAGTATATTTTGTAGTGGTCATATGATTATTTACCTTGTGTTAGACAATTTGGCTGAAAGTAAAACTGGTTAGGGTTACCGTTCTTTACTTGTTACTCTGTGTTGTCTCGGTGTTTCTACTTTTGAAGAGCTGACTTTAGGCAAAGGTCTATGTTGGTCTATGGTCTTTGCGCGTTTTCATATGGTATTGCTCGTGGTCATATGATAGGGAAGAGAAAGCAGTAGGAATTGATAACATGCCATGGTGATATTCTCACAACGGCCGTTCAGAATGGTTCGGCAGATGCATATGAGAGATCATTCCCTCGTTAAATCCATCATGTTTGGTTAATCTACTTGTGCACTTATTCTCTCATAAGCCATACAATTATCATAATATTCCTGGCGATGGACAGATAACACGCGAAATGGATGATAAAATGTCCTTTATAATCGTTTTTTATTTAAATGAAGTGTTAATTTTGAGTTTTGAATACTGGGGTTCACATAAAAAATGCGGTTACACAGTGACAACAATAATTGTTCAAACCCTAGGATAAACCGCACTAGTAGGCTAATAAACTATAATTCTATGTATCGAACTTTCGTTATCCAGATGGTTTATTAAATCGAGATGTTCAGAGATGACTACTATTTAATAATTGTAAATATTCATAACCAAAATTGAATAAAACAATGTTATAATGTCAACAAGAATAGATGAATCCTACTGAACAAGACATAGATGAATCCTACTGATATAGTACCCCTACCCTATACTCCAAATCTTGTTCAAACTGGAAACATTTTAATGCAAATTATGGGGATTTGCCTATTTTAGGCAAGCCAAGTAGGGTTCGCTCTTTTATGAGTATTTTCGCAGCTTCGAGCACACATGTGATGTTTTCGTTTTTAAATTCATTTGCTCCATGATCCGTATACAACAATGGAAAGAATTATCCGGAACGACTTGTTTGAATTTGTTCGTGTACAGCGCTTAACTTCTCAAATGGGTAGTAACTATTGTCAGCAGCACCTTATTTATTCCGCTATCGTCCCATTTGAATTGCTTGGGAAAACATTGTTGCATTATAGGCAACCAAAATAGCAGCATTTTCAAATGCATGAGGTTTATTCTAAGAAAAAAATGGACTAACTGAGCCATTTCCAGTTTTTGAAAGGTTATCTAAATTTAAGCTAAATGAATATAATCAGTAAAGTGCTTTGGTGAAAGAATATATAGAATTAGAGGTTTGAAAATCGATTGCCGATAATATTCAACATTGTCGAAGCAAATATATCTCCTAGAACGCAAAAAAGAACGAATTGTTTAAAAAAAAAATATTTTGCATAAGTACCACATTATTTATGTTAAGAAATAGTATATCTATTCTATAATAACTTTTGGCTGTGAAAGGCCATACACTTATACTGTCGAGGGTGAACAAATTTCGAAAAGAAAAACGAATTATCTAGGTCCTTGAAAATTGTTGCTATGGGTCTGGTGGTCGTCAAGTTTTGAGTTAATGCCATTCTGCCGAAGATACGAAAACAGCTCTTATAAAAATATCACTGCGTGAGTCGTGAAATTTCCATAGCCAAAACGGATTATGCAGCAAACTAGATTCTATCTATTAAATGCTTACTTCGCAATCCTGTGTTATTAGCATGTGCGTTATATTACAACAAACAGATAGTTCCAAATCTTAACTTTATGAAGGGGTTTTAAATAGCATGTCACCAAAGAGAGAAAACATCTTTATTATGATTATGCCAAACTACTGTTATGTTATTTTTAAGATGGAAACTGGATAGTCCTACCTGTAATTTAAAATAATAATTTTCGTAATAAGTCGCCGACTTTCATACAACGTCTATTTCTATAAACAATTCAAATTTATTTAACATAACAATTCGGAGCATCCGACGAAGGCCACTCCAAAGTGATCTACGTTATAACAGCTACCTATCCGAAACGTAAAGGAGGTGTCCAACTTGTTTTAAAGATTCCTAAATTAGACAATTTTGCAAACACACTGGTATCAAAGAGTATAAAAATCAAGAGAGTACCTACACGGAGAAAAAAGAAACTAAATCAAGCGTTAAAGAGTAAACGGAAAACATCAGAGTACCATACAGCAAGAGTTTAGCGTTAATGTGTTCCTTGGTTCAAAAAAAAGAAAACTAATTACAAAGAGTTGAAAATCGGTCATGTTTTAGAGAGTACTAGTTTTAAGCAACCACCCCTTTAGAAGCCCCAGCTTCGTGTCTCTACTAATACGCGTTTGTTTGCCTTTCCCTTTCGATTCTTTTTCCACCCTATCCTACCTCTTCTTTCACCGATATCCCAGAAGATGGTGGTGAAATGGTCACTCAAGAGGATACGATCTTTATCCAAGGAATGAGCACGGAAACGACTGAGGAGGAAATCGCCGAGCGTTTCGGATCGATTGGTTTGATTAAGGTAGGTTGACACATTTGTTGTTCATCAGCATCGATTTGATGTTTTGAAATCCAATTGCAGAAAGACAAGCGTACCATGAAGCCAAAGATTTGGATGTACAAGGATAAGGAAACGGGTGACCCGAAGGGTGAAGCCACCGTCACTTACGAAGACGCCAATGCCGCTCAGTCTGCCATCGGTTGGTTCGACAATAAGGAGTTCAACGGATCCCTCGTGAAGGTTTCGCTGGCACAGCGCTACAACACCTGGCAGAACAAGGGTACTAGCCGTGGAGGAGGATTCAACAAGGGCGGATTCGGTGGAGGTCGTAAGTATTGCATTTAAATTTGCTGCAACGGAAGGCTCGTCAGATTAAATGTGGATTATTGTTTGCGTAGGTGGTGGCGGTGGAGATCGCGGAGGCTACGGCGATCGCGACGGTGGAGACCGAGGGGGCCGTGGTGGCCAGGGGGGCGGTGGTCGTTTCGGTAGTGGAGGCGGCGGCGGTGGTGGTGGTGGTGGAGGTAGCGGTGGCCAAGAACGCGAAGGAGACTGGACCTGTGGAGATTGTAGCAATAAGAACTTCGCCTGGCGAAACGAATGCAATCGGTGCAAGTCTCCTAAGAGCGATGGTATTTCTGGCGGTGGCGGTGGCGGCGGCGGCGGTGGTTTCCGCGGTGGTAGTCGAGGATCATTTGGCGGTGGCATGCGCAGCGGAGGTGGTGATCGGGGTGGATTTGGTAATCGCGGTGGTAACCGAGGAGGCGATAGAGGTGGTGGTGCCATGCGTGGAGGGTAAGCTTTATTTAAATTAAAGTAGTTTCCTTTATGAACCCCGTTTTTTTTTTCAACAGAGACAGAAACCGCGACAACCGACAGAGGCCGTACTAAACCTGAGTATATGTCATACTAAGTGTAAGGTAATTTCGTCGTCTCCCACGTTTATCTTTAGTCCACACAATCACATACACAAACAAACGCATATTTGCATCGAAAAAAAAATGCAGTGTACAGCGTTGCTAATGCTTGAATTTCCTATTAATGTAAATCTTGACGACAGTATGAACAAACACACCCTTCTTGCTTCCCAATTTACTGGGATAGCTTCCGATTGAGCTAGAAGCTAGGAATTCATGATTAAAACCAACTGTACAAGTATTAGTTTGTAGGAAGAAAAAAAAACATTTCTTTGATGTCGATCGAATTGCATAACGATTGCGTTATGCATTCTATGGAGTGAACAGTCCCGTTCGAGGGTTGTTGTCATTGAACACTCGAAATAACTGTCGTGAATGATAGTGTAAAAATAAATGAATGGATGAAAAATACCCCCTGCACTGCTCAATATTCAACCAGAAAGAAATCCTTATTTTCTACTAGGTATCAGGAATTATCCAAAAAATGCCTCATTGCGAAATCCAGCTTCATCCTTCATATTTGGCGAGCTTCCCGAGTAAAGTCTAACATCATAAAGATAGCAATTCGAAAACTTATTTTGATCAACTTCAAATCAAAATTTGATTTCACTTCACAATTGTCAAATTCGATATCAAATTGAGTTTTCAGCTTGCTGTAATCTTGCGTTCACGTTTCTCTGAGAAAGGTAACATTGTTTTCATTGTCTTGTCAAATTATCAAGTAGAATATTCATTTGGCTATCTACAGGAAAAAATGCACAGCATATTGACTTTCAATTTGCCCTCACTGATAGCAGGGTTAGTTTTAAATTTGATGTCACAGGTAAAAGCTGAATAATTTTTTTTTCCTGAACATCCATCCAGTTAACTCGGTGGTAATCCCGTCTCATACGCAGTGGAACTTGCGTTGGGTTACAGTGCAGTTCGCACACCACCGGATAGTGGTCGGCGCTTAGCTCGTGATGGGTGACTGGCTTCGAGAGTGTCAAGTCGGACAGGAACATGTCCAGGGTGAAGGTACATTCACCCTGGGGAAATGTTTTGAAGTGGAAAGCACACGTTCTTGAGCTAAGGTGGACAGCCAGAAGGTTGCCGTTCTTGTTAGTCGTATGATTTCTCCACAGGGTATGGCGCGAGCATTGAGATCGTCGGCCACTATGAAGCGGGATCGGTTGTATTTTTGTATCTTTATTAAGGAGATTTTCAGCCTCAGGCTGGTTCATCTCCGGGACCCCAGAAGGGTGCCCCCCTTAACCTTGGATAGAGAGTTTCAGAAGGTAATTCTCCAAGTAACAGAGTTGCGTATTTTGTGACCCACGAGGGTTCTCTTAAGAGGTGGGGATGGGGCTTCAAAAGGAGTCCCCATAGTACAGAGTGGTTTTCCTACGGAATTGTTGTGAACTGTCGCAAAAATAAAATTAAAAAATCTAGCGAATGTGTCTTCCATAACGTGATCGAGTCCAGGATCGTAGCGACTGTCGTAGTTTCGGCGTTCGTTGGTAGCCGGCTGCATTGAGGAATCCACTTCTAGAAGTTAGGCCAGTTGGTAAAATTAAATGTTGTTATACAGTACGACTTCCCGGAGGAAGTCCATGAGAGCAGCTGTACGACTGGGGTCATCGCAGAGGCCCCACGAATGCTGCCAGGTTGCCGAAGAAATCTCTGGCCCTTGATATTGGGGACAATGGCATATGAAGTGCTCCACAGTGCGAGGAACTTTACATACAACACAGGATATCCGAAAATCTCCATTGCCTGTCATATTATGTGATGCCCTGGTGTGACCTGTGCGGAGACGAGAAAGGACGGTTTGAGAGCGATGGTCCAGCGGGTCCTCCCAGCGATAGACGTCTCTTATCTTGCGTATAAACGGAGTGCGAGAGTTCAATCAGTTCCGGTGCCAGGCAGCCCAGAAGATATTATGGAGCAAAGTTTTAAGGTCCGGGCCTGGAACCTCTCATGTGTAATAATTAGTTGAACGTCCGGATGCTGCGAGATGATCTGCTTCGATGTTTCCTTTTATACCGCAGTGCCCAGGGACTCATGCAATAGTTGTTTCGGGTGGGGAAAACATTAAAATAGCCTGGATCCACGGATGTGTCGGGTTTTCGGCTTCAAGGGCTGCTAAAGGGCGATACGGTCAAAATTTGGTCAATATCAACTTGACGTATTTCTTTCAATTTTGCATTTAAAAAACCTGAACACCCCTCATTTTGAAGGTGTGTGTGTGTAGAATGTTGCTCCTATTTTGATTTTGGAATTCACTCTTCAGTTGTCAAAATGCCGTCCAAGCAAGAAGAGCAGCGTATCAAAATTTTGCTCGCGCATCGCGAAAATCCGAGCTACTCGCACGCAAAGTTGGCAAAATCGCTAAAAGTTGCCAAATCAACCGTTACAAATGTAATTAAAGTGTTTGGGGAACGTTTGTCGACAGCCAGGAAGTCTGGATCGGGGGGAAATCGAAAACCGGAAGCCGCTGAGACGACAAAGAGAGTTGCCGGTAGTTTCAAGCGAAACCCTAACCTATCTCTCCGAGATGCCGCAAATAAGCTGGGTGTATCGTCACAACCGTGCATCGAGCCAAAAAACGAGCCGGACTATCGACTTACAAGAAGGTAGTGACTCCGAATCGCGATGATAAACAAAATACGACGGCCAAAGCGCTATCCCGGAGTCTGTACACGACGATGCTGACGAAGTTTGACTGCGTGGTAATGGACGACGAAACCTACGTCAAAGCCGACTACAAGCAGCTTCCGGGGCAGGAGTTTTATACGGCAAAAGGAAGGGGAAAGTAGCAGATATTTTCAAGCACACGAAACTGTCAAAGTTCGCAAAGAAATATCTGGTTTGGCAAGCCATCTGTACCTGTGGCTTGAAAAGCAGCATTTTCATAGCTTCCGGGACTGTCAACCAAGAAATTTACGTGAAAGAGTGTTTGAATAAACGTCTGCTGCCTTTCCTGAAGAAACACGGTTGTTCCGTACTGTTTTGGCCGGATTTGGCATCTTGCCATTACGGTAAAAAGGCCATGGAGTGGTACGCCGCCAACAACGTGCAGGTGGTTCCCAAGGACAAGAACCCTCCCAACACGCCAGAGCTCCGCCCAATTGAGAAATACTGGGCTATTGTCAAGCGGAACCTAAAGAAGACCAAAAAAACTGCTAAGGACGAGCAGCAGTTCAAGGCAAACTGGCTTTCTGCGGCGAAGAAGGTGGACAAGGTGGCTGTACAAAATCTGATGGCAGGGGTCAAGCGTAAGGCCCGGCAATTCGGATTTGGAAAAGCGGAAGCCTAACTGAATATTTTTCCTGAATTTTATACTAATTGAACTTGAAAAAGAAATTTAATTTGATTTTTTAAATAAACGATTTCACCGATTTACACGCGTTTTCCCTTGACCAAATTTAGACCGTATCACCCTTTATTACACTTGCCGAATCGGTAAACAGAACGATAGGTCGGGGAGACGGAGTTGTAATGGCAATAAATGCAGCGGCTGCTTCGGCTTAAAATACGGAACACTGGTCCGGAAGTCGATGACAGACATTTGTTTGGCAATCGGATATACCGAAGCGGGATCGGTTGCTGGTGAGCTTCCCGAAAAGCTGTGAGGTGCCGTTGCAGTCTGCGCACTGCCGAGGCATGTAGACAGCGAAAAACGTGATGTCTCCAAGGAGGGCGATGATTTTCACGCCGATGGCTTAAATGGTCTTCGGGACTTGTGCTGTATACTTTTTTTTTTTTGAAAACCACATCCACCGCCCCCATTTTCGTTGGGACGATATGTTCCGGAAGTGAGAAGATGATTTTCGGGCTTAGCCGGGTCCCCGAAATCAATCCCCAGCGATTCTTTGTTGGGCAGGAAAGATTCCCAGCTCTATCTTGTTCACCCTTAGAGAGCGAGCATTCCAGCAGGATACAGGGATGGTGCGGGGCTAAATTGACCCCATGTATCCTAGAACCTCCACCCGATTTTGCCCTGTACCACAGAAGTCTACCCAGCAACTCCGTAAAAATGGTCCACAACTCGGCTGAGCTATATTGCCGTTCCACGCATAACTGTCCCATGTTGCAAAAGTTGTAGTTGAGAAAAAAGCGTTTTGTTTTGCATCACTATTGTGTAGTGCTGGTAATATTCGTGGCAAAACCCACAAGTTTATGATTGACATTTGAAGATGTCGCTGAGTTTCGATGGAATCTGTGGTACCGTGACCTGCCCTAATTCCGCGCAGCGCTTAACACCGCGCTCTCAACATAAAATAAGGAATATTTTGAGATTTCAATTGACTATTTTACGAACGATTACCGCAAATGTTAGAGAATATAACCAACTTTACTAAGGCATCACTATTTTGAGGTCTATAGACGCGCACGGATTAAAACAGTAAAATTCTTGTGATGAACTGCAATGGACGCGAAAAACAGCTTTGTTTATTTTTTTCAATGAAAATCATGAAAAATCAAAGTCAAACGAATCGATTTAACATAAAATTCACTCAATAATTTTAGTTTTCGTGCATTTTTGTTTTCAAAATCTTAACCTAATCCGTGGTATCGCCAAATTTATGATTTCCAAATTCCGTGTTCGAGTTTCTGTTCCAGAATGACTCTGAGAAAACAATTTCAGTACACTGTGGATTGATTGCACAACGCTTAGACCTTGTAAGGAGTGGAGCCACCATCCGAGCTGCCTTTCGGATGTTAAACGTACCGGAAAACACGATCTGTGATCAAATCAAAAACCGGTACCTAAGACAGATGAAAATCAGGAACCCATTCAAAAATGGAGTCCCAGGAAGAGTGGAATACCGGTTTTGGAAACGCCATCCAATCGTTTCGCCAAGGGTGCCAAGCACTCTGCCTTAAAACAGAACCATCGAACCGAGCAACAAGTGAGACGATGGTGTCAAGAAGTTTCTTCATTTATTAAATAAAGTCATTTGGAAGGACCAACGAAACATCCAAAGCAAACCTCGAATATTTATAATCTTTAATAAAAGAAACAAAAGTGAAGTGGATAGAGGGAAATTATGAATTAATGTTCAATATTTACATATATTTTTGATAAATAAAGTTCTGGAAACTATGCTTGGACTATCGCTAGAATGATAAGCATTTTTATTATGAAATTTTATACAATCTATAAGAAAAAAAACAATACCACGGAATTAGGCTCTCTTGTGCGCGGTAGATGGAACTCCATGCTTGAAGTGCGCGGAATTAGGCAAATTCATGTATTGAACTATTCATACATTTTTTATGTTTTAGTTTTATAAAGCAACATAAATTATATTTTTGCTTCTTAATGTACACCATACATCGTCGAATGACGTTTAAGAAATACAAATTGTTGTGAATTCATTTTTTTTATAACGGTTTTCAACTAGCAGTGTCGCTAACCTCACGGTAATAAGGCATGTCACGGTATCATAGTTAGAAACACAGTTCTATAAAAAAAAAAAATGAGAGACGAACTAGCCCAGGAGGCTCTATCAGGAAGTTCTATCAGATGCAAATGGTGGCTTATATAGACAATTAATTGTCAATGTTTTCATGTCAAAGTCATTGTTTAAGTTTGCATGTAAGCCCCTTTAAATGCTGAGTGTCGAGTTGTTCCTACAAAGAATGTTGTAAAATAAAATCAAATTTTAAAAGAAAAAATCAAAATCAAAGATCTCTTCAGAAAAATCGTAATGGGACTTTCATGCCTAGAATTTCAACATGGGACAATCTAACTTGATGTTTTTTTGATACTAACTCATTCGATACTAACTTTTTGTTTGTATCCAATAGTATAGTTAAAAAATTAAGCATATATTGAAAAAGCTGCAATTTGACCAAAAGCATAATGGGACAGTTATGCGTAGTTTTACTCGGGAGGGTAGTCGGTTGGAGCAGGTCGATGCGTCGGTGTTGGTCCCTGGGGGTGGACTGAGGGGTCACGAATCTTGGAATTCTGGCGGTTGCCGAACTGTTCGGCAGCGCAGGGTAGTTTTCGTCACAGGACAGGAGCGGGTTAGGCCTGAGGATCGCAGTCGATTTCGCAAACAAAAACAAACAATAATTCGTAATTAATGTTAAACTAACAGTGACACGGTGAAGGAAATGATGTCTCATCACCATGAGGCTCTAGAAGTAGACAGCTCTTTTTTGCTAGAACAAAGTTGTTAAGAGAAAGTATTGATAGTTCCGTTAGCGCACGGCAGGCTGTTAAAATTGAATAGAAGTAGTTTGAAATTAAGCGGAGGGCATTGTGAGGTAGTATTTCGAAAGAGTGCGAATAGACAGTTCGTTAGAACCATTTAAGCTATCGGTAGTATATGAGCACGATCCTTTTGCCCCGATTCCTGCGCACATTCTTTTGCCAGTCAAGGTCGTGCATTCGTTCCTGCCTTGACCTACTCCGCATGGGGATGCTTGGCAAAAGATTGTGTGCCTGTTTCGAAATACTACCTCACAATGCCCTCCGCTCAATTTCAAACTACTTCTATTAAATTTTTATAGCCTGCCGTGCGCTAACGGAACTATCAATACTTTCTCTTAACAACTTTGATCTAGCAAAAAAGTGATGTCCACTTCTAGAGCCTCATGGTGATGAGAAATTATTTCCTTCTCAAAACAACATCACAGATCGTTACCCGGCGTATGGGAGAATGCAAAAAAAAAGACTATATCAGTGTATTAAATTAGTGTTTTTCCACTTTGTCGAGAGTGAATTGATGATTATAAGCGGTTTTGAAGTTTGATATAAAGATGCCTCGTAGCGGGGATTTTGGATTGTACGTCATTTACCGGAAGTTCATTTCTCTGAAATTCAATTTCCGGAATGTAACATTTCCCGGAAAGTTCAAATACCGGAAAATTTAACTTAATTTAGCTATCTAAAGTACAAAAAAAATATTTGAGAGAACCATTTATAGAAGATTCACTCTTCTTTTAAACATAAACTGTTCTTTCAAACACACTGGTCTATCCACGTCAGTCAAATATTTGCTCATTATACAAAAAGTGTACTATTCGCTTTTCTTTCACACACTTCGTTCCTTCAGTACATTTTTGTCTCTTTTCTTTTATTGATGACCTTATATTTTGGTCAGGATTAAATAAAGTTTTGTTTTTTACCTTGTTTCCAATAAATTTCAATACATAAGAAAATATACATACTTAAAAGCCACATTTTATTGTTTTATCAGTTGAAGATTTGAGAAAAAATAGAAAACTGGATTTTGATTATTGGCAGAGTGTGTAGTGAAAAAAAAGAAGACCAGTGCAATATACAAGACGGCCATTTGCTGGCCAGAAGCAACAATTGACAACAACGCGCATACGCGCGGAAAGGCTGGCAAAGAATTCCAGATGCATTCATCACGTGGTGTACAGACTTCTGTTCTGCGGGTTACATATCTAAAGGGCGGTTTAGAAACGTTCATTTTTGCGCTAATTGTGTCGCGAATTTATTACGAATCAACGTAGATTTTTTTATTTTTACGGATGAACAAGACAGTCATTGAGGGGAGGCGGCCATGGGTGAGATCTATCTGATTATACCTATATAACAATAACCTTATTTGTAAAGAATACCAAATACGTTGCCAAATCTGGAAGTGTGTTGCAGTGCCCTTATCCTAATGATATCAGTAATGTTTACATGCGGGGCTTATTGTATTTGAAAGTAACCTTGGAATGGACGTGACTCTCAAGACATTCTGAAATACGACGACCAAATGACAAAATGCAACAACATAGCAGTCCATGACGACATTTATCGATCATCTTGTCGCGCTTGTCTAGCGACGCAAAACGCAAAACATTTGCACCCTTTTGTTATCATTTTATCGACTAGGTGTCTTAAGAAAAGTTGCTCAAAGTATTATTCCACATCGTTTGAAGAAAAAAACACGCCTAACCTTTCATAAGGGCTTAACACACTTTCAAATTCTAACTTTTTCCAGCTACGAGATAACGGGTTGTGTCTTGGATAAAGATGTAAAACAGGTTATTTTTGAGAAAAGTTGCTCAAGGCACTAAGTTTCTAGAGCCTAACGTTAAAGAGATATAATTGGTTTTCTTTCAACACTACCTTAAAACTGGTTTTTGGAGATAATTAGAAGAGACCGATCAGCAAGTTTTTTTTAAATGGAAAAATCTGAGTTTCGAATTTTGGTAAAATACTATTTTCTACGCAAGAAAACGGCTGCCAAAACCAAAGCCAAGCTGGATAAGTATTTTCCAGACTCTGCTCCGTCGATTCAAACGATTCATAAGTGGTTTGCTGATTTTGGTTGTGACCTTACGAGCACCGTTGACGCACCGCGTTCTGGACGCCCAAATGAGGGCACTACAACAGAGAACGTCCATAAAATTCATGATATAGTATTGGAGGATCCATAAGTGAAATTGAGAGAGTTAGCTAAGGCTTTAGGCATTTCAATGGAACAAGCTGGCAACATCATGCATTCCGTTTTGGGTATGAAACTTGGATCCATTGCTATACACCGGGGTCATAGCAGCAGACAAACAGTGGGTTTCACTCAGTGAAAGTGCTCCGAAGCGCCCGTAAAAGCAACAGTCGGCGGGAAAGGTTATGGCCTCCGTGTTTTCGGATGCGCAAGGTGTAATATTCATCGACTATCTGAAAAAGGTAAAACCATTACAGATGCATACTATGCAGCGTTTATTGGGTGGTTTGAAGGATGAAGTCCAGAAAAAACGGCCGCATTTGCAGAAAAAAAACGTGTGCTCTATCATCACGACAATGCGCCTGCTCATTTATCCTCAATTTCTCAAGCAAAATTGAATGAAATTCGGTATCAATTGGTTCTCCATCCACCGTATTCATCAGACTTGGCCCCCAGTGACTTCTATTTATTCCCAAACCTGAAGAGATGGCTCACCGGTCAGCGATTTTACTCAAATGATGAGCTCATAGCTGAAACCGATGTCTATTCTGAAGGACTTCCGAAGGAGTACCATTCGGATGGGATAAAAAAAATAGCAAATCGCAGGACTCGCTGTATCGACCTAAAAGGAGAGTATGTTGAGAAATAAAACCGAATTTGCCAAAAAAATGTTTTCGTGTTTGATATTAAAGATATTTTCAGGCAACCTAGTATTTGTTGTGGATTTAACACGGAAATGTTGATAATGATTCAAAAGGGAAAATCTGTAAGAAAACTCATGGCTTCATTTTAATTATTATTTTATTGTATTTCTCTCCAATCAGTTTGTCCAATATAACTTGTATTTACATGCACGACATAACGTCCATAATGTTACTACACACCATCCACCCAGCACGGAAACCGCAAAATACTCAATAATGACTTATTTAACAAGCATGTTAAAGCTAAAATAGGACTAACCATCAACGAGTATCTGATCACTCACAAATGAATTCCTGTTGCCTATGTCTGTCATAACAATCACAAAAGATCGTACTTTATAGTCAAACAGCCTTATTCTGGTCGGCGTGTGAGGTGAGATGGTAACTTGCCACCACCCCGCGTAGAATAAGGCTGCAAGTTAAGTATTTTCCGGTTATGGTGCATCTCTCTTTCTTTCCCTTAAATTGGGGATGGGGAATCTTCTACAATAGGGTATCTTTTTGTTAATAGGTATTCCTTAAACATTAACTGCTCTTTCTTCCAGAGAATCATTGCCTAAACACTATTTACCTAACCGGTTTATTTCACTCCTGCTTATCAGCAAATTACCTTACCTTATGCACATTGGAGATTTTTCTCAATGAATATCCTTACTGCTAATTTGTCACAAAACATGCGTTTATCTTACCTAAATGAAAGTAAACATTTCCAGGTTGGGGAAGTTGTTAAATTAGGGTATACAACGATAACTCTTCAAAAACAGAACAGGCACACCACGAAATTATGAACTAAAATGTTTAAAAACATAAAACGGTAGGCTCTCTTCCTAACGAGTTCACTCCTTACTTTTGTACACTTTTCTTTTCCCGTTGTCGTTCGCTTCTTGGCCTAGATACGAGAACAAGATTTTAGCTTAATCTTTTTTTGTTTCTCTAAGTACAATTATACATTTGTGATTCATATCTTTAATTATGGTTTATTATCTAGGTAGGTTTCTTTTTTTTTTTAATTTAGATTTCGAGTAAAACTTGGGATAATCGGTTTCAGTTTAGTTGTTTGAATCCGGTTGTGACGGTATGTGTCGTTTTATGCTGCCGTGCTCTGACTCTGTTCTTTTTTTTTCTTTCTTGTGAGTGTGTGTTTCCTTTTTGAAGATAATTTCTACTTCGTTTAGTTTTCAATTGTACAGAAATGTTTTTTTTTTCATATTGAGTTCAACGCTTTTGTGGAGTCAGACATATTAAACTGGCGTGGCAATGTACATCTAGTGGGCAAAAATGGTGCTGTTAGTTGAACTCGATGGCGATCGTTTCAGCATTCTAGGAGTCAGCAGGTTGATGATGTGGTAGTTCGTGAAATTTATCAGGAGAGTTATTATTGATCATGTCTTTCAATGGACATGGTTGAAGGGACGATTGTCATGAGGTCCCAAAAAGCTTCGTCAATGACAGGTCAAAATACGGGATCGAGATATATTAATCTCATCACCTCGCAATTCATACCGTTGTTCTTTCCTTCGAGAGTTGCGGTGAACGGGGAGATCTACACAGCCTTATTCTGCGTAGCGTGTGAGTCGCGACGACTCGCTCTCACATACGAGATGACAATTGCCGCCTCGTGTGATGTGACTCTCCGTGCAAATCAAATGGAGAGTCACCTTGTATGTGAGAGCGAGTCGTCTCGACTCACAGAAATAAACTGTTTCAAGGGGAAAATGGGTTCTCCGTTAGAGCACCTCTACATGAAAATCTACAGAAAGGTCCCACTTAGAACTAGTTAGAGCAGACCTTCAAAAAGTCCCTATTATAATCCTGATGAAATGCTATGGCAGATGTGAGTATTACTAAAGCAGATCTGAAACAAAAATCACATATGACTACTTAATTGTGATTCTAATGTTTTTGACTACCGCCGCTCGCTGCTATGGCGTTATCGTCGTGATCGAGGCTTGGCTCGAGGATCGCACACTTTCCAACGAAGTATTTGGACCCGATTATGAGGTTTTCCGATGCGATAGAAATTTCCAAAACCAGCAGGAAATCTACTGGAGGTGGTGTTCTAATAGCAATTCGTTGCGGATTGGAGGCGAAATCTATCGAAAATAGCGAATGAGAGTGTTTGGAGCAGATCTGGCTCGTTGTTAGACTAATGGATAGAAGACTGTTTCTGTGTGCTATGTATATTCCACCTGATCGGATACGTGATACCGAATTCATTGAGGGGCATTGCCGTTCAGTTTTCTCTATAGTTTAAAACTCGGCTACAACGGATGAGTTATGGTGCTAGATGACTTCAATTTGGCCGGTATTTCGGCGAAATCGTCGCGCAGTGGCTTTCTCCCTCCTGACTACCGAAGATCCATGCTTCTTTAAGAAGCATTACATCTTCTCTATTGCTATTGCGTAGCAACACTCTCCCCTAGATTAACCACGAAAATTACCGCAGCTTAGACCTCTGTTTTGTAAATGCTCGAGACACCGCTGTTCATCTCTACCGCCACCGCCCTTTGCTTAAGCATGTCCCACATTACCCCGTCGTTTCCATTCCTGAAAGTCTGGACAACGACTATGCTGACTTTTCAGATTTCCGGAAAACCGAACATCGTGGCATAACCAAGGTGCTGGCCAACATAGACTGGGATACTATTCTGCACACTGACGACGTTAAAAAGGCCGCACTCATATTCTCTCAAGTTATGGCTTACGTCATTGGCAGATATGTGCCGAAAACTATTCGCCAGAAAGACTCTCCATCCATGGCAGACGAAGGAACTAAAAAAGCTGAAATTGACCAAGAGAGCAGCACTAATAAGATACACTAAATATCGCACGCATCCCATGAAACATTTCTACGTGAGGCTCAATTAGGAGTTCCAGCGGGTTAGTCGTCTATGCTACTCTCGATATCAAAAAAAGGTCGAAAGAAAGCTGAAATCACGTCCGAAATCTTTTTGGAGATATGTTAATCAGCAGCGCAAGGAGTCTGGACTACTATCGCCCATGGTCTTGAACGGCGGAACCGCTTACATTCCTCAAGATAATTGCCGCTTGTTTTCGGTCATACTCACTCACGATCAGATAATGGCGGCAACGAACAACGTTCCCCGACATGGTCACTCATTTGGTGCAATCGATATCAGTATTTAGATGATCTGCACCGCCGCATCGCAGCTCAAGTCAGATGCAGTTCCGTCAGTATTTCCGAAGAAACGCATTTCCATTCTGCTGATCCCCTTGCATCGTCTGTTCCGAATTTCCACATCAAGTGGCATATTTACCTCCTGTTGGAAGGTCGCTACAAAGTGCTATCCCAGAACATATTCCGTCGTCTGTCACCTAAAACGAATGAGTTCGTGGGAAGTTATCAAGCCGGCTTCTTTAAAGGCCGATCGACAAATCCTCTAGAAATGTCGTGAATACCAGAACCCAACGCATCACCTGTTCATCGACTTCAAGGTGGCATACGACAGTATCGACCGCACAGAGCTATGGAAAATTATGGACGAAAACAGCTTTCCTGGGAAGCTGACCAGACTCATCAAAGCAACGATGGACGGTGTGCAAAACTGCGTAAGGGTTACGGGTGAACTATCCAGTTCATTCGAATCTCGTCGGGGACTGCGACAAGGTGACGGACTCTCATGCCTAGTATTCAACATCGCTCTGGAAGGTGTAATGCGACGAGCCGGGCTCAACAGCCGGGGCACGGTTTTCACGAAATCTGGTCAATATGTGTGCTTTGCGGACGACATGGATATTTGGACATCGCAAGAACATTTGGAACGGGGCAGATCTGTACACCCGCCTGAAACGTGAAGCAGAAAAGGTTGGACTGGTGGTGAATGCGTCGAAACCAAAGTACATGCTGGTAGGCGGAACCGAACACGACCGGATCCGACTAGGAAGTAATGTCACGATAGACGGGGATACCTTCGAGGCGGTGGATGAATTTGTCTATCTCGGATCCTTACTGACGGCTGACAACAATACGAGTCGTGAAATTCGAAGGCGCATAACTAAATAACTAAAATCGATTTTGAATACTATTACGTTTGTGATCCTAACATTGGTAAAAGTAATGAGCTTATGAAAATAATCTGAGAACTCTGATTTTTTTTTCTAAGGTGCTTCTAAATTTATCATTTTAGTACATTTACTCGAGGGATATGAAAATTTACCCTCGGGTTAAGTGGTTTAAAATTAGTCCTTGATTCGTAGAAGTATAGGAATAAACTATCCAAAAAATTCAGGACCAAACATCGAGAAAAGTTCAAGTTAATATTTCCCAGAAGTTAGGATAGCACTTCCTCAAAAATCAGGAGGACTTTCGGAGCTTTGGAAGAAGCTTAGGGATGAGCGTAAGTTTGAAACTAATAAGAAGTTCTGAAGTTCTTCCCAGAAATTAAAGACGGAACTTTCCAAAAGTTCAGCAAAAAGCTTCCCCGATCTTCAGGAAGAAACTAACCAGGGAGGGCACCACCAATAGTTTTTCAAAAATGCAGGAACAAACTTCCAAGAAGCTCATAACGATACGTCTTGGAAGTTCAGGAAACGATTTCCCAGAAGTTCCGGAAGAAACTTGCCAAAAGTTTAGTTGAAACTTCTCGTGCTAGAAAGCTTTACCGAAGTTGAGAAGAGAAAATTTCAGAATTTCAGAATCAGGATTTCTTAATGTTCAGGAAGAAACCTCTCCAATCAACAGAAAGTCACTTTCCTGAAGAGCATTGAAGGTACCTTTAAGAAGTTTAGGCAAGAATTTCTCAGAAGTTCAGGAACAAACTTCGCCGATGTTCAGGTGAAAACTTCCCAAAGTTCAGACGAGGACTTCTCAGAAATTCAGAATGAAATTTCCAATGAATTTGACAAAAAATTCCAAATCCAAAGTTCAGATGCCGTGTTGCATCGTTACCTGGACTTTTTGTTCATGAATCTGGACACTTTCAAATCACAAACTAGCATGCAATTGTGAGCTTGTAAATTTGTCATAATAGCGTACTAGCGATAAATCTGAGAGAGTTGATTCATCGACTAAGTTCATCAGATATAGCTCGAATGAGCTTCAGCTTAATAAGCAACTGAGTATTGTAGTCGTTTATTCAATAAAATGTTCTCACTATTCTCATTCAATGCTCATTTCAGTCAATGGTGCCCAACATATAGTTGTAATCAACCATCGACAACCCGCAACAATCGTTTCATAGAAATGGCTATGACTGGTAATTGTTACCCATTGTATCTATATGTTGTTTTTTAATAGGTTTGCGACAGTCTGTTGCATCGGTTGAATCGGTTGTGTCGATACGTTTTTCCGTAATATTTTGTTATCGGGCGTAGCGTTTTGTCTATTGTTTCTTCGGTTGCCTATTGTTCGTAGCGCGAGTGATCGAGTGAGCATGAGAAGTCGTGGTTTGCTGGGTAAGATGGGTTGGTGGTGAGGTACACAATTAATTGTGATCCAAATTATCACATTTTGTGAGTAGCCCCAATAGCATCCTTACTGTTGGTTTAAACCGGTCAAAATCGGCTTGTCAGCATTATTAAAAATCACTTTGTTTTCCCAATGAAAAAACCACAACCACACTTTGTGAGTGTCCCCAATAGCATCCTTACTGTTGGTTTAAATCGATTCAAATCGGAAATCGCTCCAAATTTTCAAATATTTAACTTGAACGCTTAACGGTAACCAAAACGAACCCTGCTGCTACCCAATCCTGTTATCCAAAATTCCCGGTGATTTCTCGTGGAAGTGCAGTGAACTCGGGTGGGCCGGCGCCAGTATTGCTTTTGTTTGGGATCACCAGTTTTTACACATTGAAGATGTATGTTAATCCCAAGCATCATCTGTTGGTTCTCTGTGTAATAACAGCTGATCTGGCAATAACACAGTAGCTGTAACAGCGCAGTAACTGGCAATAACGCAACCTCGGTCGGTCAATCATGCTCATGCTCATGCTCGACATAATGAATGGACGATCCCTTACCTAAAGTTTGGAAAGAATAAGCTCAACAAAAAACTTCCCCGAATTTAAAGAAAAATTTACCAGAGATGGAAAAAACTTCTCATAAATTCAGAACCAAACATCCCCAAAGTTCACATGGAAACTTTCCTTAAGTCCAGATGAAGACTTTTCAGAAGTTCAGGAAGAAATTTCCAACAAATTTAAGTAAATTTCCAAACAATTCTACAGAGAACTTTCCCAAAGTTTTGGACACAGTTCAGGATGGGGCTTATTATATCGTTAGAAAATAAAGTTCAGAGAAAAACGTACCAAATGTTTCTGGAAGGGTAGGTGGGGTTGTAACATAGACTAACTCTAAAACCAGTAGGTCCCGAACCAATACGATTTTTTTTTCTTGGCTCAGTCAGTACTAGCACATCGGCCCCAAGCTTAATAATGCGCCCCTAATAATGAACTCACACGAACATTCTCTCAAATATTCTGTTAAAATAATACAGCAAATAAAAACAAATGCGTAAAAATGTATAGCAAGGTGAAGTTTGCACCGAGGGGTTCTACAACAGTGAACCAATTTCAAATCGCTAGTTGCATATTGATTGTTGGTTGTAAGATGTAAATTTCCAAGAAAATCAGGAGTGACTGCCAAGAAATTCATGACAAAACTTTCCAGAACCTTGACAAAGAGCTTTGCAGAAGATCAGAAGAGATGAACCGATGAAGCACTCTATAGAAAAATCATTCATATTACCATAATGATATTCATTGCTCACGACACCGTATTAAAATATGGTAAACACCATCTTCCTAACCGTTCGCATCCTACTATGAGCTAGGACACAAACACAAATTACAATTTTTCGGTTAAAATCTCACCTCGTTAGAGAAATTTGATCGGTACGAAACATTCCCTGAAGTTTACCAGAGAAGTATAAAAAAAATCAAGAAGTTCATCAATATATCAAAGGAGGTTTCGAGAAGCTCAAAGAATCCTCAAAAATTAAAGCTAAATCCTCGATTCAGACAAATTTCCCTTTTAAGAAAAAGTTTGAATGCTTTACCAGAAAATCAGAGAACTGCGAGATAAAATTGTTGAAGTGAGATCGTTCATATCTATACAGCATCCTTAGAATGTTAAATGCTTAAAGAAATATTGCTGGCAATAAATTAGTTGGTGATAACTAGAGAATAACTCGGCTTCTGAATCCTCCTAAAAATAAATATCGACACTTGACCGACAAATTAAATAATTAATTTTTCAGAAAATCATTCAAATAGCAATAGCATTGCTAGAAAAAATTGGTGTAATTCATAAAACAAGAGTGAAAAATACTTTTCTTCGACTCTCAAAAATGACAACTAAGGCTGTGTTCCAATTCGCGAATTAATTTTAGTTTTTACTTAAATTCGACAGATGGAAAATAATCGATTAAGTCTGTTACTCGAGCTGGCTTTATTCTGCCAGACGGCAACTCTATTTTGACAGACACTTTAGCGAAAGTTTGTTGCTCAATAACAGAGGAATTTTGATCGATTAATCCATTATTTTCCATCTGTCAAATTTTAGTCAAATTAAAATTCTAGACAAAATCGTCAAAAGGTCGAAAGTAACAATTGTAAACAATGACTTAAAACGTAAATTTCCTGGAAATACCAGGTTGCTAACATCTATATCCACTACCGATGGGAAGATAATAACTTCCTCTATCTGTTTCTGGTGCTATTTCGATTGTGGAAGCAAGCAGATCCCAGAACAAATACGCTAGAGGTCATTGTTTACAAATGTTACTTTCGACCTTCTGACTATTTTGTCTAGAATTAATTCGCGAATTGGAACACAGTCTGGCTCAAACACAATGATAACGGAACTGAACGGCAACGGCAAACGGCAAAGCCCGATCTGAAAAAGCTGATTTGTCGGAATGAAAACAGGCTAGATCCAAGCCGATTCTAATTGGACATATCAAAGTCATTTGCTACAACTGTCAAACTTGCCGTTCCGTTTCCGTTATCATTGAGTTTGAGCGGTAAATTGATGAAAATCCTGTAATATTTCAACGAACTTTTGAAAAAAAAATTAACACTACAGTTAGCAGTCCAGTTCGGTTACCGGCTCGATCAGATTCAGTCGGTTTCTGTAATGCGACAGTGACAAGTATCGAGTCGAGTCGATCAACTCGACTTCGATAGACGCGTACGTTGTTTTTGAGTAGGCCATGGTTCAGAACATCACAGCAACTATGTTGCTCTTATGCAATGATGTTGACGTTTCAAATGATTAGCTGTAGATTTGCAAAACGTTTGTTTGTTCAGTTTACATTAAAAGTGGCTCATTTAGTCCACTTTCCATGAATTTTTTGCTTGATCCCAGCAGATCAGAGGCATCCATCGATAGAAACGCTTGCTTTTGTCAGACAAAACAAATCGATAAGAGAATCCTCCCGGTAAGTCTTTAGTTTCGGCACCGTAGAAGGCGTTAACTGCCAATAGTTCTGCATAGAATCTCCGGAATTACAGGAACGTTTACCTTATTTGATATTAAGAAAACAACACAGGGTGATTACGAATAACAATTCTCTTAATTTAGCTTGTAGAGGAAATTAAGAAGGCTTCAACAAAATGACGCACGTTTTACTCCAGACAATTTCACCACTACGCATGGCCTGCTGATATAGCCACCCAAAAAATAAAAGCTATATCGACACCTTCAACAATAACACAAACTACACATATCTCTTCCTTTGGACAAATTTTCGCCGCTCCACGCTAAAACCGTACACGGACGCACTGAACCGTACATAGACATTGGGTTGCCTGTCGAATATTTTCTTCGAATCACTGCTTGGGACCACTACTTTGGCTTTGGGCAGCAAACTGGCCTAATGAGCAGATTGTAACCAAATGAGAAAGACTTTGCTGTTGTTGCTGCTGCTGCTGCTGATGATGATGATGATGATGATGCGGTTGTTGCTGTTGTACTTGCACGTGTGACTTACCACTAGCGCCGACTAATAGTGATTATTTGATGAACGGATTCACCAGTTGTGTCGTGTCGTGATGGTGATATGGATTCCAGGTGTTGGTGGTGGCTGGAGCCGCTGCTTGCTGGGCTTGCTGCTGTTGTTGAGCTTGCTGCTGTTGCTGTTGCTGCTGGGTCGTTTGTTGTTGCTGTTGTTGAGGAGTTTGCGTAGGTTGTCCGGTCAGCTGCGACGTCGGTGGTTTCTGGTCGACCAACTCACCGTCGGATTGGTTGCCGGTGTTGATCGAGTGTATTGAGGCGTAGTGTCGTTTCAGGTAAAGTTCCGAATTGAAATGCTTCTGGCAGATAGGACAGCAAACCGCAGTTGGATTGTGAATCAATCGCATGTGCTGCCGCAGGTTGGATACATTCGAATATAGGCGGGAACAAACGGGACAGCAACGTGGCGTCAAGCAGTTTGTTTTGTCCTCGGAGGAACGATTCGAACGACTGCCACCGGATTTGCCTTTGTACTTGCCCGATGGTTGTTCAGAATTGACTGAAATGTTGTCCAGTGATTTGTCCATCCAGCTGCTGTCCTCTTCCGATTTGTACTCGTGTTGAACGTGCTGTTGCTGCTGTTGTTGCTGCTGCTGCTGCTGTTGCTGATGTCCGGAACTACCCGGCTGTGTTTGAGCCTGGGTGAAGCCAGCTGAAATAGTTTAAGTTTGAAAAGTCGAACGCAACTATAAAAATCTTTAACCAATCTTACAAGAATTCAACTGGTTCATGTGAGCTATGTTATTCCGTGAATTGCTCTTTTCGGTGAAATTATCCATGCTGCAGTAGGTCGGCGATTGGTGATCAGTACCTTCCGTTTCCAAGTACTCCACCATTTCCACTTTCGGTTCTACATTAGATACTGAAAATTAATATGATTTTCATTTGATTCCCCCACAGTCAATCGAAAGCTGGGATTATCTTACCACTGTCTTGTCCGCTGACCGATGGAATCTGGGTGTCGACGGTTTTCACCCGCTTGATGTTCAATCCTACGGTTGTCTGAACCAGTTCCCCGGTTGACTCCGGACGCTTGCGACAGAATTCGTCCAGCAAATGGACATTCTCCACTATCGATTGATCTTTCTCTTCCTTACGCAATGGAACCTGATTCGAGGGAGGCATCACGACGTCACCCTGTGTATTTGATAAGGCCTGATGTTGGTTGAAAATGGAATATGATAAATTTCAAACGACAACTAATATCAACTCATCCAGGGTTAGTCACCACCATCCTTGTCTCGCTTCCAACGAATATTAGATGCCCAAATTATTACCATTACACCTGACTACTTCATATAACCAAACACTAGTTAATAACCAAAATATACCACTCACATTATTTTCCTTGCTCAATCCCCGAATCTGCAATCCCTCAGCAGTTTTGATGAAATCCTTCAAATTTTCATTGGTAATGTGCACCTCGCCCAGGTACATATACTCCAGAATAGCCTTCAGCACATCGTACTTCACATCATTCATAAAGAACACCGGATGCGGAGATGGGTTTTTCTGCAAAATAAACATCAATCATCATTCCAGTGTCCAGAAATCCTCGCAAATCAATATTCACCTTCAGTAACTCTTTGAAAAACGGGCTGCAAGCAAACAGCACCAGCTTATGTGCGGTCAACTTTTTGCCCTCGCAGGCAAACGTAATGTCCACCAGGTCGTCCTCCTCCCGGAGTTTCTCGAACTGGGTGCTCACATTCTTCTGGAAGTTGTTCCACTTCAGGTAGAACAGTTCATCGTTGCTTGCGAACGACTTGTCCACCAATCCCGTCGACATTTTGCTGCTGATGCCAGTTCAGCGTCTCGGATTGTTCCCACCCCGAGCGAAGCCTGTTTTGACGACTTCGACGATGCAGAATCACACAAACCACCGAGATGAAAAATTTACACTACCGCAAAAGATCCTTTTCACGAGATTTCCACACACAATAGACGAAGATCGATTTACGGGGTCAGAATTTATGCTTTTACTACTAGTAAAACCAACATTTCTGCTCCGAAAGATGGCAAACCATTAAAAGTGGTAATTATATATTTTTCACAGTAAAAAATGACAATAACTATTATGGCCAGCAGCTTTTCGGGACGAGGGAGCAATCATTGAACGCACTGCTAATGACAGCTGTCATTAACTGTGCGTTCAATGCCGAAAGCGCTTGTGGGAGTCGAAATGAGTGCGTTCAAACGTTCTAGCAATATCCAAGGGGTCGCGTTTTTGCATTTGCTCGGTTTTGTAATTGATTGATTTGCATAACATCAAAGTGGCAACGAAGTAGGACAATATAAAGACATTTATTTTTTAAATTAATATTCAGGGAGAGGGGGGAATTTTGTTCTCTATGTAAGGCATTTGTCGATTAAGCTCAGCAGAAAAAGCTTTGTTTTTTTCGATGACGAAGACTTTACGAGCGCATACAGGAATATTTTCGTTTTGCTTTTGAGCGATGGATGCATTGTTTAGTAGATAGAAAGAACAGTTTTGGAGATGTGAAAGATTTACTGCAGAAAGACAGAGAGTGATGAATTAAGATTCAAAAGATATAAAACCATTGGCTTTATCTGCGGTGAGTTATGGTTGTATCCTCTGTGAAGGTACAAATCTCACGCGCCGCCGTAACATTAGTGCGAAATGCCATCTCTGGTGCCAGTGGTCTTATCCGGTTTTGAACTACAACGAGTATATTTTCATCTCACAATTTATGTGCTCTCAGTTATTATCTTCATGAGGAATTATCAAGGGATGGATTGCTCAGCACACTTTTCTCCTGTGTTTTTAAGCGTGTCTACAAGCGTTGTTATGGGAGTTCCCGTTATCTGCCGAAGGTGCCGATGTGGCGACGTTCCAAATTGTTATTGTTATTGCTGAGCCTGGAAACCAGGCAATGCATATGCCAACACGCAGAAAAAGAGATTGTAGAATCAATAAACATATTGGGTCAAATTTAACAAAAATGTTTGTCATCTGAGAACTAGCAAATATTTTTGTTGAATTCTACCCAATATGTTTGTTGATTCTACAATTATGATAGTTACCGATACATCTGAACATGTTAGTCCTATCAACAATCGTTTTAGTTGGATCAAACAAACATGTTTGTTTTAACAAACATGTTTGTTAATCTGATAAAAATCTTCAGCTTGTATTTTAATTATTTTTTTTCATTTTTTTATTCAAAAATACAATCTATTTTTAATACATATTAAGTTTTATTCATCATAATTCAACTTGACAAATTACCTGACCACAGCGCCACTGGTTGGATCCATGGAAAAGTTTATTTCGGTGAGGTAAATATGGCATAGGTATCAGCTCCTCTATTTCTTCACGTTTGAAAATGCAAAGCGTCGGTAACGTGTACTCATTTGCTGAAAACAAAAACGACTTAAAACATATTTGCCGTTTTCATGATTATGCCAATAATACTTACTGAAGAATGCTCCTGCGACCTCTAAAGAGACGCCAAACTGCTTGAATAAGTTAGCCATATGTAGTTCATGATCTAGCTGCTGAAATTCCTCTACAAGAACTTCCTCGAATAGTGATTTCGTATCGCCTAGCTCTGACTCACTCTAATATAACACAGGTACACTATGTTTTTACGTATACACTTGAAAAAACATGTACATTATCAACAAACCAGTTTGTTCGATCAAATAGCATCATGAAAAATTCAACAAAAAATGATGGTTGATTTTGAAAAATATAATTGCTAGTTCAACAAACCAGATTTGTTGAAGTCAACAAACAATTTTGTTAATTCAACTAAGCAAATTTCCTGTGCGTGAAGGCTGCTGGTTTCTTATTTCTATAAACTCACCTGTCAAAATTGTTTCTCAGTGTACCACACATGTGGTGTGGGTTTAAAATCGAAGTGCCGCAGTCTAGTGACTTTATTCGTCTAGTGTGTAAGGCATTGTGGCTGGCACACTATTCTGGGCGACTTACCCTTGGAATTTATCCAATCATGATGACATTTTTCCAAGTTTTTCAAAGACAATATAGATTTGATTTGACATCAACCGAACTAGAATCGGTAAATAAATAGCTCAGTATGCAATCAGAGACTGAACTGTTTGGTTACTATTGTAATACCGTAATACTGTTGGTAATACCAAAACCAACTGTAAAATACTGTTTCGTTCTGGTACTAACTAAATCCATTTTCTTCTTGACTATCCAGCTCCTGATATAACGATATAACGTTGAACAAAATGCTTGAATGAAGCATGCTGGCACCGTTTTTTTTACATAAAAAGAGAAAGATACAAATTTGTGACTGTAAGCTAATGGCCCAAACACAATGATAATGAAAACTAAAGGACAACGGCAACGGAAAAGTCCGATCTGAGTAAGCCTGCTTGTCGGAAAGATAACAGGCTAGATACAAGCCGATTATAATTTGACAAAACGAAGTCATTTGTATAAACTGTCAAGCTTGCCATTTGCCGTTCCGTTTCTGTTATAACTGTATTTGGGCGGTTATATGCATACAGCCATATATAAGAAAAATGGGTGAAAGAGAAGAGGGTATAAAATTTCAGATAAAATTGGATGGGAGGGCGTCTTATGACATATATTATCCAGTCAGGCAGAGTCGTACATTTTACATTCGGTCAAACGCAACAAAAAATATTTGTTAACATGCAATGATGACGTATACTTACAACAAATAAACCTACACTGAAATTTTGTTTCATTTACCCACTACTGGAAATACATGTAGATATTTTCCAATAGTAAAATAAGTGACTTTTACATAAATATCACATGGAAAAAGAAATTCTACTTGACTGATCATTTACATTTCACTGCACACATAAGATTCACTTGATCTTGCAAAGCATTTTCCACTCCCAGAATCACATGAAAGTTAAGTGAATTTCTAGTGGATATTATACGCTGATTATGTGAATTTTTCTTTATGGTGTAAGAACAGAATACAAGCTTCAACTTATGAACGATGCTTACGAATTTTATAAGACTGACCAATCAATTGATTTTGTTTCACACATCATTATATTTCATAAGGTTAAGTTATGATATTTGTACTGATTTCTTATAGCAAATAGTTATAATTCAATTTTATGAAAATTTAAAGTTTATTTCGCAGAGTGTATAACGGTATAACAAACATATAACTCCAAAAACAAACCCATTAAGCTTAGTGACGTTAACCGCACGCACAATATGGTGTATATCGTCAGGTTAACCTCTCCAGATAACCTAAAAAAAATCTTCATTCTGGTTCGCGACAGAAAAGAGCTTTTTGGTTGTTACACTTTTTGATTGTATTTTCATGAGCTCATATAGTTTCGTTTGGATTAAAAATTATTTTGCAAACTGTAGAACGAAGGAAAAATTTTGGAATAAATGGAATGTGTCCCACTATACATAACCTCCTAATTAAATTGGGTTAATACTTATAAAAATCTTAAGCCCTTGCTACATGTATAAAATATATACGGTTACCTATGATAAATAATTTTATGATACATGATCATTTATATAAAATAATTCATACTAATAATTTTGTTTAAATTTGTTCAATTAATTTGTTAAATTTTGTTTATTTATTCTGTATATATTAAATTATATTTAATATATTATATAAAATCACAAGTTTATTAGTTTCTCGGCCAATTGTAAATCCGAGCAAATTTTGAATTAGTGGTAGTATTGTATGAAGTCTAGAATCACGGTTCTCAGTGGCAATGAAATGAAGTGAAATTTTAACGCTGAAAAACCGCGAAAATTGGGTTAAAGGATTAAACGTATAAAGTTACGGTCGTTCGGAGTCAATTGGTGATATTTTTCAGTCCGGTCGCAACGTAGTAGCAGTGGAAAAAGTGACTGCTAACCTTTCCCCAACTATCCAACATCCCAGTGATTTCTCGTGGAAGTGCAGAGGATTTCTCGGCTTCCTCCAAAGCGAGTATCATGTCAACACATTCCTTCCCATTCCCTACTTGACCAGCATTCGAGCACGGCCAGCGCCGGTATTGCTTTATAATGGGTCACCAGTTTTTACACATGTTAGTCCCAAACATCATCTGTTGGTTCTTTGTGTAAATACAGCTGATCTGGCAATAACGGAGTTGCATGCGTGAGCGGTCAATCATACTCATGCTCATGCAAATAGTAAATGCGAGCAAATGTTTTTTTTTTTTTGGGAAACGATACCTATGGAGTTAATCCAAGAGATACATTTTTGTTTAATGTAAACAAAGCAAACAGAATTGGCAATTGTTTTACCTAGATTTATTTGATTGGCTACAAATTTTGAGCCTAAGAAATGCCCACAGGCAAAGTAAAAAGAAATATAGTTTTTTTTTTGTTCATTTATAGATGTATAGATGATCAACATTACAGGCCGATCCGAAAGTTCGTTAAAAATTTATATAAAATTTGCGAAACGAATATGAGCTGTGAGTTCGCTTTGGAATGTTTAATGCCATTCCAGTAGAAATATTAATAACAAGGTGGCGAATTTGTGCCTGCAGGTCAAGGCACCCCGCATGGAGATGTGTGACATAAGTGTATACGTTTGCTTCGAAACACTGCCTAACAAAAGCCCTACGCTCAATTTCAAAACGATTTCTATTCAATTTTTAAAACCTGCCTAGCTCTATCGGACCTATCCACACTTTCTCTTCTCATCTTTGGTTCTAGCAGAAATTGCTGGCCACTCTTAGGGTTGCATGTTTATAAGAAGGATATTTCCAATTTTCAAGCATTATAATTGATTACGTGCTTCATGCAACAACACAAAACATGATTAGTTAAAAGAAATATTAAGGTTTCTCAGTTTATTTCCATAGTTACTACTACTTTTTTGCATAATTTGTCATGAAGACATTACACATTGATTTGACTTCGATTGCGTCCTTTCAAGTAACATACCAAATCAGTGCTGCAACTGAAATTCCATCACCTTGAAGAAGAATACTTTAATTCAGCGGTTGGTACTGGTTCGTAGTCGGATCACGTTGCCGTCATGCTGTCCGTATTCTAATCTTTCTTGTGGTCTATATTTTCACAATTCACAATAACCTTGACAGGTTTCATCGTAGTGATTTTGTGTTCTTTCCTCCATTTCTAGTACACATCTTGTAACTCTTCGTTCGTATAAACACTGATATGAACCTGTAAAATATGATAGTTTTGATTCTCACAACTGATTGAATAATGAATCAACAAAAACAACTAACCTTGATAGTTTTAAGTATAATCATTGGATCACAGCAAGAATAACAACGATAACAACAACGCATAGCATAAAACATCATTTTTACTGTGGGCAGCACAATTCACTCCACTCCACTTCACGTGTATTTTGCTTACCACCACCCAATGGTACATTTGTCGAAGAAAATCCATCTGGCCGCATACACTATCCGTCTCTCTTAACTTACTCTTAGATTTTCTACAAAAATGGCTAACATTAACCATTTTGAGTAATATAATAAATAAAAACGTAACGTAATATAATAAATCAAAATTACTAACAACTGCAAAAGCGCAGTTTCAAGCACATACTTTTTTCTCCATCAGCTTGTTTTTGGTCTTATTAGAACTGTCAAAATACACATTTGCCATCTTCCTTTTGCTCCTCTTCACAACTCAACAGCTCACCGTGATCCACCTTACGGTGGATTGATGAGCTGCATGGTGGTTGCATGTGAGCTTTTATCTTGTTGCGTGACATCGCTGTGACATTTCCAGGCAAACTCATCAAAAAGCGACTGGTGAGAAAAACAATAGCACTCATGACAAAAAAGATCAAAACTCATTGAGCAGTGGTGATAATTATGCATTGCATAAAATATAACCATTTTGTTTACATCTTGCATATTCGCCCTAACCGCAAATTGCTCCGAAATTGTCCGAAACACGAACTTCTACGCAAAGCTTGTTAAAAGTTTGCTTTTTCACTAACACTATTTCAATATTTTGATTGAACTAATACCAAATCGAAGAGGACATACCGAGTTTTGTTTACTTCTGTGAGTAATATCGAATTCGTGTTTGAACCTAGGTTAGAGCCAGTTCCAACCTGCGATACCCGAACTTATTGTCAGTGCAAACCTCAATCCGATACGAGTTACAAATGAAACCATACACACTGACATTTAACACACAACAAGCCGACCCCGTTTCGATGCCCGATCCAGTTTGAAACTGGACTGAAAACGAATTCGCTATAAGTGAGCGCCACGCCAGTTCAGTTTAGCTACTTGTCCGCCTTGTCCGTTGTAAACAATGTTCGAGGATTGCGAAAATCTTGGTTATTAACAAAATGCGCATTGCTTCTGGCCTGATAAAATGTTATTAATTATGTCCAATGTGTTTAAGAAACGTTAAACAAAACTAATTTTCTGAATGTGAATGGTTTCCAAACAAAAGCATTAATAACGCATTATTTTTAAAGGTAACCTGGTAGACGCAACAAAATCAACCAATTATGAAAGGTATCTGTTTGATATTGTCCTATTTATATTCTCTCAGCACATTTTATTACTTGCAGTTAAATTGCAGCTAATAATATCGTCAATTCTCATTATCACTGCTTTATCGGAGAACTTTGCCTCAGCCGATGATCGTGACATCATCAATCCAAACTGGGTAAAACCGGGCTGGAGAGGCTATCGCGATCGTCATGCAGAAGTTCCTACTAGAGAAGAAAATTGTCAATGCCCGCCGGTACCCGAGTGTAGTGCGGAGTCATCTCCCAAGCAGACCGATGAGGCAAACAGTTTAGCATTAATTTTGTACAAGAAATTTCTCATCAGACTCTTCGATGAAAGAAAACTGGAGCTCGATGAGGAGAATGCTCACTATAAAGTTAGAAATGTCCAGTTTAAGGTAACCGACCTACAGCTTAGAAGGATGAAAGAGGCCCAAACGGCTCGCGACATAGATGCAGTGGTAACCAGCATCGTTGAACAATCTTCCGCTAGTGTTTATCATTCCAAGGCTGAAATACTTTGTTGGAATATTGTTGCTTGGTATGGCAGTGCGATGCAGAGTTCAATTTTCTTGTACGTGATTATTCCGGCCTGTTTAATCCTTGTCGTACTGAGCATAGGTAGATTTTTGGGCATGCGACTGTGGGTTTTGGTTCCCACCCTTGGCATCATGATAACATACGTTTTAAACTATCGCGACTGTAACAATCAACTTCAACTGGAAACGCTTACTACATTCTTGAAAACAGATGGTTCGAATCCTTGCAGTAAACATCGTCAATCGGGTTGGCTTAATCGACTGCTACAGAAAGACAACGAAGCCGACTGCATAGAACACCTTCGAGAACAGTATGGATTGAAGCGGAGTTTTTGCGACCCCTCGGAAGTATTCATCCAAATGCTGGCTAAAATGCATATGCAGTACTTTGAAACTTTTGTGGTAAAAATGGTCTCCATATTCAAAGCTAGCACGGCTTCGTCTGGTATAGTAGAAACCTTATTGATTAGTGGATTCATACTTTTTCTGGTTTATCTCCTGATGACCGTTGGGATCAAGTATGGATTGTACGCAAGTGGAAGATTTCTAGCTGATGTAGTTACGCGTCCTAGAATGAGAGAACAGGGATCCGTTCAAGGAGATGCCCCGCAGGGTCCAGCACCAAATTTACCCACGGCTCCGTTCAAGATAAGTATAAACATTAACCGGCCTCGAAGGACCAATTCCCGAGTCGAGGCGAACAGCAATCGAATTGAGGAGATCATGGAAGGTGATAGTGACTCTAAAGTGGCTAGAGCCGCAATTGAAGAACCCTCTGTACGGAAAAAGGATGGATCGGGCGATAGATTATCCGGGAAGGACGAAGCGACGGATGAAAGCGAACCTTCGGATGAGGAAACGTATATGATCCTATGCGATTTGGAAGGGGATGTCCCGAAGGAAGTAACCAATGAACAAAGCAAGGCCAGTGTAGAGTAGTTAATCAGCTACAAGTTCACTTTCACTTATTTTTAAAACACTATTTAAAAAACTTGTTTGAGCGTATTAGCTATAAGCAATTAATAACAATAAGAAACTAGTGTATGAATGTATATTTAAAAGTATAGTAAAGGTTTTTATGTAAAAGTGCGGATCTAAATTGTTAATAAGTCTCTTGTTTGTAGTCTACCTCTCCGTCGCTGCAGATATTCACGGATGAATCCGGCAGGCTGGAATACGTGAGAATCGTTTGGGTTTCTGTGCCGGAACATTCGGTGACAAAATCTCTGCTTTCAATTTCGATTCGTTTCGCTGACATCATCTGGTGTAAGTTGTCCTGCAATAGTAAGGCATCCAATCGGGGCATGCTTCGCAGTTGGCTAGCAATACTGAGGCCAAAATAGTAAAACTCGTCCCTCACGTCGTGGCACTGCAGGGGAACGGTTTGTTCTTGGTGCCTTTTCAACGTTGGTCGAAGGCGTTCCTTTGATTTATATCTTCGTCTCCTTTTGGCAATGATTGGTGACTTGAACGAGACCTCCGGAGACGATGGTATCGTTGAAGCGTGATAGTCTGCCACTTCGAACATATCCCGCTCATATCCACTACCACCACATTTAGAAATAAACTCATCCAAAATCGGATACCAAACCAGTTTGGTCTTATAGGAATAGTTGGATTTCAGCATTTTGTTTTTCTCGGATGTGTACGTGTCTCGGATGCTTTTGAGCTTTTTCTTGACTTCCTCCACAGATTCCATGTCCATCTCCACCATCAGGTTTCGGTACGCCTTGATGCGATAATCTTTCAGCCTGTAATGTTTATGTGCATTGTCCCAGAGGCATTCGTTGTCCCGGTACAGTTCCACGAATCGGATCGTCTCCTTATCGGACATCTTCCGGCATTCGACATTTCCGCGAAACGTGCGGCGAATGGTACCATAATGTTTCGACATCGCGGTGTTGCGATTCTTGTTATGAGTGATGAGATTGGAGTTATGCCGCAAGGTAAATTGTTGATAAGTCGCACTAGCTGTTGGTATTCACTCTTCTTTAATGCTGACAGCGACTTGCACCTACACAATCTAAACATCGCGAGAATGACATTTACTGCAGCATGCGAGGACGAAAATTAGGGGAGTGGTGGGTGAGGCGGACAGTGAGTTAAATTTTAATTTAATGTTTAATAATGGAATCGATGTTTACTGCTTCAAGTCTACAACAAAAAATGCCAATGATGATGATGAAATACTACCATCTATTGTAGGTAGGAAACTTTCCAAAACTTTCTTTACGAAATTTGGTTTAAGGTATCGGAAGTATGGCAAATATGAATTCCCAACGGAACTGCCAGTCGTGTGAACGGACGGACTCGGCAGAAAGAGAAATGGTCCAGTGTGACCTGTGCAAGTTCTGGGAACACTTCGGATGCGCTGGTGTTGATAAGCAGATCCGGCAGTCAGATGCACAATACATCTGCATACGATGTGCGAAGCAGGAACAATCTGTTGGACGGTAAATCTGAAGTATGCAATTATGACTTCAAAGTAGGCACTTTGCTTGAAGACTGGAATTATGCATAAAATGCCTAAAAAGGTTTTATGCAAAAATGCCTAAAATGGTTATACGTCAAAAAGTGAATAAATTTTAGGCATTTGGCAGCATGTTAAAGAGGTTAGAAACTATGCATTTTTTAAATGTGATTGTGTGTTAGTCACTTTATGAAATAAAGATGAATAAGAAACTCAGCGCCAAAATCTCAAAACTTTGGATCTCCTTTTTTTGTAAACATCGACATTCTGTATCGATTTATCTCAAAACCCCGCACATGCAAATAAAATACACCATAAGGTCGGAACATGATTCTTCATGCTGGGATTGATGATTTGCAGGAGAATCAATAGTTCAATAGATATACATCAATCAAAATGATCTAAGTAGCTCCTCGTAGCCTGTCCGTGATATTGACGTTTGCACCGAAAATTGTACAGTAATTTCAGCGCCGCTTTGGTGATTAGTTGAAACTGATTCTCGTTTTCGGCGTACTATTCTTTTGATCATAAATAAGTGTACGCCGGAGACCCTAACAGGATTTAACAAACAACCGAAATGGCGCGAAGGATGGCGCTGAAATTACAGTAAAATTTTCGACCGCAAAGGGCAATACCAGATTCAGGTTTGCCTTGCAAGAAATCTTTTTTATTATTTTCACTGTTTTCCCGACAAAGCCAGTCGAGTAAAACGAATCGATATCTCCACTTTGACGGTAGCCTTGTTTTTATGCATTTCTTCTATCCCACTGGAATAAAAAAGAACTTAAGAGTATTCATTTTTTGGGATTTAAAAGTAGGCATTTTTTGACGTATGGAGAATGTTCATTGAAATGCATAGAATGTAGTCAAAAAATGACTACCCCAGAATTACCGTGATAGTTGAGACTAGCTTGAAGGTACCAGCGGTCGATCCACGCCCATCCAAAAGCACTAAGACGAATTCAAAGGTGGGTTCTAGAAGGGGAAATAAGAATCGCGACCCAACGGAAAGTGTGACTTCAAGCGTACGAGCTGCTTTACTGGCGGAACAGTTGAAGCTAGTCGAAGAAGAACAGAAGTTGCAAGAGCAAGCACTACGGGAAGAAGGAGAAGTAAGGAAGCAATTGTTGGAGGAGGAAGAGCGTCAGATGGAGGAAACGAAACGACTACGTCAACGAAAACAGCAGGAGGAGTTGGACCTTAAACAGAGACAGCAGCAAGTTAGGAAGGAATCTTTTGAGAAGAGGCAAGGTATTCATCGACAGCTGGCGGCGGCTCAGTTGTGAATTCCGACGAGAAAGTAAAGGACTGACTAGACGGACAGGACACTGGAAGATCAGAGGGAAATCAGCTTAGGGATATAAACACCCCTCTCCTGCATCCAATTCCCGAACACTCAGTGAATCACGCTATCTCTCCGCTGCCACAAACTTACGCCGATCCACGACCATCTCTGGATGCACCAATTCCACCGAGTTGTCCTGTTCTACCACCACAGCCCGTACCGACAGTCCCCATACCCTATGTGCGAACATTGTCGCAGACGCTGATCGCAGCCAGACAAGTATTAGGAAAAGATTTGCCTATCTTTAGCGGGAACCCGGAAGACTGGCCCGTCTTCATCAGTAATTTCGAGCACTCAACGGCCACCTGCGGATACCTGGATGCGGAAAATTTGGTTCGCCTTCAACGGTGCCCGAAGGGGAATGTCCTGGAATCAGTGAGAAGCCGACTGCTTTTACCCACAAGCGTACAGCACGTCGTCCAGACCCTGCGTATTCTTTTTTGGAGTCCAGAACTCCTCATTAGGTCGTTGTTAGCCAAAATTCATCAGATTTCTCAACCGAGGCATGATCGACTGAAGACAATCATGCACTGAAATAAACGATCAGTTTCATGAATACTTCACTCTCGAGGATGCCGGAGTTTCCGAACCACGTCAAATTCTAGGACCGACCGACGAAAATCGTGCGAAACGAATCCTACGAGAGACAACACGTCGTACTTCTATTGGATCGTGCTTTGAAACCGGCTTGCTATGGAACACTGACAACCCCAACTTTCCCGCTAGTTATCCCATGGCTGTCCGGCGTCTGGACTTCAACGAAAACCGGATCTTCAAAAGAGTGTTCGTGAGGAAATAGTGGATTACGAAAGGAAAGGTTATGCACATCGGGCGAGTCTGGCCGAACTGACTACTTTTGAAGCAAACCGTGTGTGGTATCTTCCCCTGGGCGTTGTAATCAATACCAAAAAACTTGGGAAAGTTAGGCTGATCTGGGATGCGGCAACCAAGGTGAGTGGAGTCTCTTTCAACTCTCGTCTTCTGAAGGGCCCTGATTTGCTGACCCCGCTTCCGCGGGTGCTATGCCAGTTCCGTCAATATCCAGTGGCGGTAAGTGGCGACGTTATGGAAATATTATCAACTTCGAATACGTTCCCCCGACTGCCAATCACAACCTTTCGTATTTCGTGAACACCCAAATGACCGTCCCCGAATTTACGTCATGGATATCGCTACGTTTGGATCGTCCTGTTCTCCGGCGTTAGCACAGTACGTGAAAAATCTCAATGCAGAAGAGTTCGCCAATGCAGAAGAGTATCCGAGAGCTACAGCAGGCATCAAGGACAAGCATTATGTCGATGACTACTTGGACAGCTTTGAGTCGATCGAAGAGGCGATAGCAGTAGTCAACGCAGTTAAACTGATACACTCTAAAGGAGGATTTACTCTCCGACGACTTATCAAACGAGCCTGAAGTTTCGCGAGGAATAGGTGGAGTCGCCGAAGTGGGAACAAAAAACTTACAATTAGAACGCGATGGGAAGTCCGAGTCAGTGTTGGGGATGCAAAATATTAATTCAGGAGCTGTGGTTGTTAGGGATAAAGTTGGACCAACAAATCCCGTGCAATATCAACGATCGTTGGCGACGGTGGGTAAACTTACTTCAGGAGTTGGACTTACTCCGCATACCTCGATGCTACTTCCGTTACGCAACGGACTTCTCCCGTATAAAAATCCAAGTGTCCGTACTTGGATGACAAGGGTCTCGTGCGCAGCCGTGGCCGAATCGGTGCTGCACCATATACACCAACCGAAGCTATGTTTCCGATCATCCTCCCAACCAACACTTAATCACTTTCCTTATTGTAGACTGGTATCATCGCCGTTTCCGTCACGCCAACCGAGAGGCCGTATTCAACGAGATTCGCCAACGTTTTGAGATCTCATCGTTGCGTAGGCTGCTAAACAAAGTTGAACGGGCGTGTGTATTCTGATGGCTCCACTTCCCCAGATGCGCTTGACGGGCTTTGTTGAACCGTTCACTTTCACTGGATTGGACTACTTCGGACCGATACTCGTTGAGGTGGGTAGAAGTAACGTAAAATGCTGGGTAGCCCTCTTCACATGTCTACGGTTATCCAACCACTTGCTCCACATATGGGAGCTGCGTGGGAGAGATTGGTTCGTTCCGTCAAGGTGGCGATCGGAGCAATTCCGAACGAGTCCGCAATTCCGAACCTCGATTCTTTTCAAACTTTCTAGCAATAAAGTACTACTAAATGGTTAAGTTTTGACATCATTGGTTTATTGAACCCTCTTCTCCCAACCCAAATGCCCGCACCTTTGCCTTGACCCCTTTCATCAAATTTTCGGCAATGATAGGAACGACTTGCTTACTTACTTTTAATCACACTTTCTTTAGTTCAAGTTCATTTTCTATCAGTTTTGGAGTTTCAACGAGCTTTGCCTTCATGATTGCCCAAAATTTTTCAATTGGGCGAAGTTCCGGAGTGTTTGGAGGATTGACGTCTTTTGGTACAAAAGTACATTATTATCTTTGTACCAGTGTAAGACGGGCCGGGCATAGTGGCATAGATGCCAAATCCGGTCAAAACAGTGTCGGGCCATCGTGAGATCTCAAGAAGGGCAGAAGTCGTTTTTGGAGGCATTCGTCCTTGTAGATTTGTCCGTTGACGGTCCCAGAGGTGATGGAGGGCTGACTCATTTTGCCACATCCGCAGATCAACCTAGGGTGAAGCCCGGCATAAAGCGTTGCTGGTGGAGTCCCGCCGTCAGTGGTTGTCGTTAACGCGAGGTGGGCGTGAGACTAGGTGGAATAATCTGGGAAAGCGATTTGACGGTGGGGCCCGTAGCAGATACACTTACGCGAATCAGCTGAGGGAAGAATCTTCTTCCAAGAGCAAGTTCACACCCACAGCACTACCCACAGTACAGATGGGGTCGAAGAGCTCGCTCTCGATCCGCGAAATGTTAACAATAGGGAGGAGGCAGTCCCATGCTCCCTATTCAAATCAATTCACTTAGGTGCCCTGATGGTCCCTCCCTTTCCCCGTTATACATTAGGTCGTGGATATTCAGTATATTTTGTAGTGGTCATTTGATTGCATAGCAGTCGTTGAACTCCGTTGAGTTCTTCCACAAAGATCCGAAAGCAGTCCTGTCAAAGCGAGTCACCCCGCTATAAGGGTAAAAGTCCAGACCTTCACCAACCTGAGTGTCTGTTGTCCATGTCAGGGGCGGCACAAAATGGCGTCGGTTCTCCATGTTAGGGGAGGGGGCCTTCTCGTGACAGCGCGTGACTCTAAACAGAGCTATGTACGATGGCTCTCCGGAGAGACAGGGGGCCCTACAAGCCAGCCGTAAAAAAAATAATAGTATGTAATGGAAGCACACGATGTAAATACGGATCAAATCGTGCTTGCTGCGTTGCCACTGTGTTTGCAGCCGGGACTTTATAGTTTGTGTGGTTCCAACAGTAGAGATACTTTTTCGTGCAACTTTAGGCCAGACAGGAAGGCCGGATTATGTGACTGTGACTGTGAGAACACTCTTTGCTAGCCCTGGCGAAACTGTGGGTTGGTTTTTTTTAAACCAGTTTATTTATTTGTACAGTTCAATCGCGTTTGCTTTACGGAGCCATAGGCAATGATTGGGGTTTAAATTTTCGGGCCGATTCAATGCAGCGGATATACCGGACTTCTCCAGAGTGTAATTCGTCTTCATGAGATCGTGCAGTTCCTGCCACAAAAAGTGCTGCTTTGAAAATTGTTCCCCTAGGGTGGTCCGAACAGTATGTTCAAGTTTCGAAAAAATAAATAAACCAACTGAATAGAAATATCTTATCTATAATTATTAGACACGTGTCGAATCATCGTCAAACCCTTCATCCTTGGCCAGAGCAATAGAGTTAGCCTATCCGGCTAAATTTTTAACTGAGAGATTTCTTTCAACTCTAACTAGGGTTATACAAAACCTTAAAGACCATGAGGGAAGATATGGTGTGAAGGTAGATTACGGTCCATATAAGCGAGTATCGAAAGGACTTCTTTTCTTATACTGTGATGCAGATATTTATAAAGTCACCGTATTTATAAAGTTTCGAGATTTATTAACCCCGTCATAGCTCCATCCTTGCTGACTTCTAACACTGTATCATATTACTTATTAGAAACAAATTCACTTTGGCGTATGGTTCATTCTCTTACTAATCATCGCTATAATTGGAAACGCAACAAAAGCCTAATTTACCGAGGTTTCCTCTTCGGGAATCTTACGTGATAGACGAAAGGCATTTGAAATTGAAAACTGAAACCTATCATTAATTTCTGGCAAGCTTTTTGGTTTCGATGGCACTTTTGCTGTGTCGATTTGCTACTGCCCCTCTAGTGACCTAATATTAGGAAAATTTGACCAGCTTCAAAATTCCATCGCTTCCACCGGCATACACGGTCAAATTGTCCGCTCCTAGGCAGAGGGCCTTCAAAAAATCACAACAGAGGTTCACTTCTGCCAGCAGCTTGGGATCCTTGTCGGCAACGGACCATTGTTTCAAAAAACCGTCGTCACCGGCCGTGTAGAGGTATTCGTTCGCTCCCAAAAGACAGCTGATGATTTTGTTGTGGGCTTTCTGTTGAAGAGACAATTTAATATTCGACATACTACAACGCTACAGGAGATCTTACTTCTTTGGTCCACGAAACTGCAAAGTGTTCTTTGGCGTTGTTCTTGATGAAAACTATCCCATGACCATCGCAGGTTACGATTGCCGCGTTATTGTAAATGCCATTCGTACTGGTTCCACACAGAGCAACGGGATATCTTCCCGGAATGCTAGCTTTGGTCATGTATCGACCGGTAGCCGATCCTTCCATCACTTCCGTAATCGTAAGGAAATTTTCCCGACTCGAGTAAATATAGTTTCTTTGGATAGCCAAAGCTCGAACCTCTTCGACCAGATTAAATTTGAACTTAATCTTGTGGTTCACCCACATCGTAACGATTCCTTTATCATCGCCACTGTATAGATTATCTTCGCTATCTACAAACAGGGTTTCGATTTTATCACCACATTTGAGCAATTCCTTGACCTCGTCTGATTGCACCGGGTTTGGCAAACAGCGAATCGTTCCATCGCGACTGCTGGTATATATCCTTCCTTTGGAATCGGCGGCCATCGTGTAGATCCATGATTCGTGGACGGATATTTCCTTCTTAAGAGTAAGATCTTCAGTCCATACCTGGTTTGGGAGGAACCGGATGACAACATAATCAACTACAAATTTACATTTAAGAAAACATTCATCGCTTGAATTGAGGTGACAGCATAAAAAAGATTTAATCCAAATTGGGATAACAATACAACGAATGAATTGACCATCGCTCACGCAAATCCGCTGAAGTCGAAAGTAAAAACAAGTAGTAAAAATCAGATCAAAATATTTTGCATCTATTTTTAGAACCCGTTCTTGGTTGCTGGTTGTTGCGGTGTGAGCTTATGCTATCGGATTCTCGTATCATCGACGTCACCAAAATTCGGTCATAATCCGAATGTGTCGGAAGAGCTTACCTTCACTTTGCCGTCGCCGCCGGAAGTGAAGACGTGTTCCTGGAAGCTGACGATGGCAGTAATAACGCTCTGGTGTTTATCGGCTACAGCTGCCGATTTCTCAATAACATCGCACATTTTCCAGCACTTTGCCACTCGGAGTTGCTGTTCACTATTTTCTTCACACTCGTTTTTTTTTCCTCTAAATCTAGGAAAACGAAAATTAAATAAAAATCACACTGGCAAACGAGTGTCTCTGGTGTTCACCTTTCTGCCAATTTTGCAAAGCAAACACTGATGGGATCACCAGTGACTGACAGTTAAATATGTAAAGCTCCGTAAAAAGTTGAAGCACCGGCGATTATTATCTAGTGTGTGCGTGTGTGTGCGTGCAGAGAGCGCGACAGGCACACACCAGTAGGATTTGTTTACAAAAGTATGTCGGTAGTGGTGTGTTGTGTATGCCTTCGAACGGTACAGTAGTTGATTGATTTTACTAGCTTGGAGAAATGAAAGTCACGACATTCTATTTTTATGTATATTTAGTGACCATTCGCTGATTGCAATTTCGTTAATTGCAACGTCTTTCAATTGCAAGTTAACTAATTGCAACGTGTTAAGCAATTAACTGTCATATGAAAATGTCAAGCAGAAATCTGTCATTTAATTCAAGGGGTTTACGCGTTTTTGACAGTCGTTGTCAAATGTTGCAATGTAAACATGTTGCAATGAACGAATAGTCACTTTATCCAGTTACTTTGAGAGGTGATGAGTGCTTTCAAAAACGCGGAGCAAAACAGGTCATTGATATCCGTTTTATCCCTATATCCCTATATTTTAACCCCAAATCAAAATAAAATTTAATTTTAACATATTATGACCTCCACTAAATACTGCTTCATTTGACTAACTCTAACTGACTTAACTAACTCAATCCAAGCTTCAAACACTTACCACTGACTCATCCAAAGAGTTTAGAAACAGAGCCAGTCATACAGCCTCCAATTATGTGAGATAACGGCATCTAACGACAACATACACGAGACAAAACAGGTAACTTAAGATGGTCTCCACACAAACCCAGCGAAAACTAGGGCAACTTCATAGATGACACCGCCAACGAATCTGTCGCAACTGCATTCATATCTTGGCACGGTTGATTGTCTACCAAAGAAAGATGCTGTGTGGAAGTGGCTTGCTGATTGCCAAAAGACATTTGATTGGTTCAAGTCCATCCTAGTTTTAAACCATTTGTTGACGCACTTCGACCCCAGGAAAGAAGTGATCGTAGCTTCCAAGAACGGCTTGGGCGCCGTAATCCTTCTTCGCTTTCCTGATGGCTCTGTCAAAGCTATCGCTCATGCTTCAACGTCGCTTACACCTGCGGAAGAAAACAGTTCTCAAATCGAAAAGAGCTCGCGTTGGTGTTTGCAGTTACCCGTTTTCACAAGATAATATTCGGACCCAAATTCGTGCTACAGATCACAAGGCATTCTTCAAGATTTTCGGAAGCAAGAAAGAAATTCCCGTCCACACATTCAACCGTTTTCAGCGATGAGCGCTAACGATGTTTCTATACAATTTAGATGTCTGCTTCAGCCTTGGACACGCTGGCCTGTTATCACGCTTGATGACATGCAACAGCTAACCGGACGAGGAATACGTGATTGCTGCTCTCCAAACGGAAACCAATGCAAAGGCAAACTTCGAAGACGCTACACAAGAAATAATCGGCACATCTTTATTGGTAAAAATCCTTGGAAAATTCCACATAATACTGATGAGTTCACACGTGAACAGAGCCCTCTGATTTGAAATCGATGAAAAGATGGTGTGTGGGCACGTTATATTCGAGACATTTCTGCAGCACTTACCGAATGGCTAAAGTCTGGTTCGCAGTAGCGCGGGCACCCATGACTCCTTCTTGGAACTGCTCCACAAACTCCTTTGCAATTGGTGACAGATGGTGGCATAGAATTTGGGAAGGCAACATGTAGGCGGCGCGCAGCAGCGTGATTGCACGCTAGTTGCAGCAATCCACCCGAATAAAAAAATCTTATAGATTTACAATAAAATGTATTGTAACCATACAATAGAATCTATATTATGTACAATTAATATTATTGTTCATAACGATAAGATGACAATAGAAGTTATTGTTACTATAATAGAATCCAATGTAAACTGAGACATCGACAATAGAAAAGGGGGGTTGTTATGTATCTTAACTATAGAAAAAATCGTTATTTTCCGAACAAATTTGAACCAATTACTATTCATTGTATTGTGTCACAATTGTTGAAAATCCAAGCATATGGAGTGAATTGTAGATCTGTTGTGATGACAGTATACATTTTTCCATTATCTTATTCATGAACAATAAGATTCATGGTCGGAAATAGATTTCAATGTTATTTTATATTAATGTATTGTAATTGTATGGTTATTTTTAACCGGGCAGCTAGTCGCCCTTATGTTCCAATCATTCCACTTGCACTTAACTAATTTGACACTGATTATATACACACTTAAATTCATAATTTCAGCTCTGTAATATTTTGTGCTGATTTTATTCTGTAAAAATTTATTTATACTAAGAGAACGTACAATATTCACTGATTTCTGTAAATATCATTACTGATTTCTCTGTAAAATATAATAAAATACAGATGTCGGTAATACATATAACCGAATTACCTCGGTTTCAGAAAAAACTCGGTACTTTTTGTAAAATCAGTCATTCTGTGTAGCGAACATTCAGCAAAAGAATACGTTTTAACGAGCTATCGTCAATATTATTCCAAACTCTTAGTTGGCGGATGACTTATTCAACGTTCTTTTTGACGCCATTTTTTATAAATTTCAGTTATAAAGTGAACGCTTTTAACTAAACGCGTGTTTTCCCCCGAGCAAAAAATTGTGCTGATTATGAAATGGAGGTAATTTTATGCGAAGCAATTCACGTCTTTAATTGCGATGTGAGCCCTGATAACAAACAGTTCTATTCCTTTGTTTTTGCAGCCATAATGAACATCGGTGTGTTGTTCACCACTGGCGAAACATTTTTCCGATCGATCCAGAGAATAATTTCAAATGAGTAGTTTGGAACTTTTGTGATTCAAACTGCATTTGGAAATTATTTTTTTTTGTGTGTTGTATGAAGTTTATTGGAACGAATAAAAATTGAACTCAGAACAGATGTCCAGCCAATGAGCTTATTTTTTATTATCACCGCAAAAAATGATGGCATAAATTAACATGTCGTTCGATATATTGCAGATATTCCGCACTAATTTTACGAATTTTTCGGTAATAAATTACAAAAACAACTGTTAAAATAATACAAAGGTTCTCGGTAATTGAACATATTGGTGTGGCGACATGTTCGGTTTTTTTTTAAGGATTGTTCAGTCAATTTTGAAGATCAGTTCGGTAATGTTTGACATATCGCTAAAGGCTATGCAGTACCGAGGAATCAGTAGTTTAAATTGATTACCGAGGTGACCACCGAGAGCTCAGCTGTTGAGAAATCGGTAATTTGTTAACCGAGCCCGGTAAAAATAATTAAGTGTGTACACTAGAAGAGCATTCCCGTTCTCTCTACATCCTTTTGTCACATATCAAGTCAAAACGCGAGTCATTGCCGTTCCTGTTTGAGTTCTGCAAGTTCTTAATCCAAAAACTGAAAATTACCCTTATATTGTAAATATTTACTGATTTGTCAACATATCAACACCAGACGCACGTTTGCAGATCATTTTGAGGTTATGTTGCATTTGTGAAATTTAAGATTTCAGTTCTTGGTGAAACGCGACACTACTCTAAATAAGCTACACTCGTGTCAGATATTATAAACACAAGGGCGCATCAACACAGCGTTTGAAAGCATGGTTTTTAACACATTGTACTGGATGAGACGAAGCAGACATTTTAGCGTGAAGTATGATTTTAATCGAACATATAATGCTAAGCGATACGGACATGTGAAAATATGCTAAATCTGAAGCAATCTAGGGGGCAAGTCATTCGGCCAAAATGTGGTAACACCCTGAAAAACACATTCCGACACACTTCAAACACACTCTCCACCTCCTGAGAGATAAATTCATTTCTGGCACTACTTACACGAATCGATTGTTTGTTTTCTCACTGTTTTGTTTCTCTCTTGCTTGCACTGATGTGATTCAGATGAAGCGTTAGTGTGCGTGCATTGAACGTTAAAAAATCCACGGTTGCCAAATAGCATAAATTTAGAATTGTGGTATTGCCAGATATGTTGAAAAACAGAAACACCTTCCAACACCCCGGAACACCTTCTGATACACTGAAACACAGACACAGCGTGGAAGAGTGACTAACTCCCTGAAGCAGTTCAATCGTGTTTGAAAAAATAACCCGCAAATCTCTACCTTCATGTGTTTATAATCATCAACCGAATGGCTTGTATATGTATTCCCCTCAGTGGCGTTCTTTCCATTTCTAAAACGAGAAAGTTATCAAAAGCAGATGTTCATCATTATTTTTTTACTATCGATTTATGACAACTTTTCACATCACGATTTTTCAAGCAATCTCGATTAATACGACTAATTTTGTCATCAAAATATTCGGCTTTCTTCATTTTGACACCTCGACATTTGGAAAGGCAGAGGTCCTATAGAAAAATTAGATATCAATCAGCAATCCAAAGTTCAAAGCTACTACACCATACCTCCAGATATTGACAGTTTTCCACGATACTGTAAATTGCTTCGTTCGTCAGGGAGCAGTTCTTGAACAAGTTAAGGATTTCCAAATCTCGGAGCATGGTAGCTACAATCCAAGCGGATTTGTCATCAAAGTTTCTGCAGTGTGAAGCATTCAACCAGCTGACATTTGGGCACTGCCTACACAATGCTTCCCAACCTACGTTGGAAATCCGTGTACACATAGCCAAACTGATGCTTTTCAGTGCTGGGTTATCAAACGCTGCCAACGATAAATCCGTCACTCCATCGCACTTCTCCAGCACAAGATCTTTAAGTTTCTTTAAATTACTAATTCGAGTCGTTCCAAGGAAAGCCCTTTCGGTAACTTGTTTACATTTGCTGAGATCAAGGCTTTCAAGTTCCGGTAACGATAGGAAGATAAGCTCAACCGTTTCATCCATGACTGCTTTACCACACTCGCTGAGATTGAGTGCCTTCAGGTTCGGGAAGCTTATCGGTATCTGTCGAACGGCTGGTAATTGAAGCTCCTTGTAGTATATGCCCAAGGACTTAAGATTTGGCATATAGATCTGATTGAAACAGTGCTCCGTCAAAGCTATCGTGTTGCGGTTTTTCGTCAAGACTAGGTTTTTCAATTTGCGCAGTTTCTGAAGATTCTCCAACCCACTATCGGAGTTTCGTGACATGTCATAGTAAAATTGCTCTAACAGTTGCAAATGGTCACAAATGGCTTTCAGGTACTGATCGTTACAGGCGTCCAGGTTGGATTCGATGGTAATTTCCAGTTTCTTTATTTTCCGCTGCTTCTCCACAAATGAGTAGAACACTTGATCGTCTTTTCGTAGTGTGAGTTCTCCGAAAACTACTTTCTCTAGTTGAAGTTCGTCATCTTCAAACAGAAGCTTTTTTAGAGCAGGATCATTAAAACTGTCCACTTTGAAAGACTTTATACTTTTCTTGTGGTGCTTAACCATTCGAGCTACTGCTTTCACTTGATCCCATAAATCGCTATCGGGGTCTCCAAACATTTCATTGACAAACAGTTGAACTTTCAGTTTAGTCAAACAGCACTGATTATTTGCTAGATTGCCGTAGATGTGACCCGACTCAAATCGCTGAATTTCATCCTCTGGGTATTTGAAGTTAATTTTTTTCAACTTTGGCAACTGAAGTACCTGATCTGTATTATCTCCAGCAAAGATGCACTCTTCTACTTCCAGACTCTTAAGGTCAGGTAATGAGCGAAGGAATTCGAATAGTCTGTTACGTTCCAGGTGACATTTACAGAACGATATCATCTGCAAAGTGTCGGCGAACTTCGACAGTAATCCACGGAGTTGATCGATAAACCTGCCATCTTCGTAGATGACATCCTTCCGGCAGAGGTTGCGTTTCGACTTGGCAACGTCGTAGAACGGAATGGACGTGAAGCAGATATTTTGATAGAAGCATTCACTTCTGAGAAACAGCTCGATCGTGTCCGGTGTGAGTTCCTTCTTGAAGTGGACTACCATTTTGGACATGAACGACGACCGTTGGTAGACATCATACCAAAGGTGGCAAACCGCCGAGGCTTGCTTCAGGTCGCTGTAGCGGAGGTTTTTGAATATTTTCTCCAGGATCTGAAAATTGGTGGCCCAACGCATTAGATTTTGACGTGTTTTGTCTTCTTAGTTTATTTATTTATTTTTAGGCATTTGTGATGTTTGTTGTTGTTCCATATTTTCAAAGATTCGGAACCCTTTTTCCGGTTTAAGAGATACTCATGCAGCCAAACTGATAGAAAAATCTTGATTTCGGTTTCTTATGTTTATAAGAGTTACATATTCGAAATCCCTAATTTAAATGGAAGTGAAATTTAAAGTTTTTACATAAGTGAGGTACTTCTACTGCGCTAATTTTTGACACCAACGTACCAAATGTACCAACTACTGTTGCACATAGAAAGGTTGACTTCCTTTCCTTATCGGAACTCTTCCCAATTCTATTTGGTTCAAAATTTGTTCCGTAAATTGTCAAGAAAATCAAGTAATCAACAGTATTTTCTGACGACTACAAGGTGTAACGGCAGTCCTTTCTCCGTTTGAACTATAGGTTAGGTTAATTATCACTTGACGTTTTTGAGAGTACACATTACAAACAAAGCGAAACAAACAACGCTCAAATTGTTAATCAATCAATTATGTTTTCATAATTTTGACCTGCTGGAGCTTTTTTGAAGAAATACGTTAACATTCGCAAACATTTTGCCAACACACAATGTAACTTTAAGTACATACGGGATCAAGTTTCTATCACTTGGAAGTGTTCTGAGCACAAACGTCAAATACTATTAGAACTTCAGGCGGAAATTTTCAAGAATCGTTTGCTCCATTGATAAGCGATTTGTGCGTTTGTTTATTTTGTTTTGTTTATGATTTTTAGTCTCAAAAATGTAAAGTGGTAAATAATCCAGGGTGGCCACCCAATCTTAATTTGAAAATTCCCGGATGTTTTACGAATATTTCCCGCATTTTTGTCTAATTTGCCCAACTGGAAAAATGAGTTAATATAATTTGGATTTATATACATTTTTGAAGTCTTCGAGGAAATTGTTCAACCTGAAATTCTGACTTTTTTCATTCAGGCAAAATGACGGGTAGCAGCCGAAAATCGGGCTGTGTTTTGCGTAACCTGATTTGGTTTCGCACTTTGCAAACGAGAACAAAAGTGGCTCTGATCTTTCAAGTAACTAGAAGCAAAAACATAGAAGAAAAATAGTAAAGCATTCGAGGTTTTCTACTACAAAATTATGCACGATCAAGTATTTCTTAACTAGAAATTAGAAGAAAAATTAGTATTCTCCATTTAATTCCAACTACCTTTGCTTATCTTCGACAGCTACGCGTATTTCGTCTACAATGTGCAGACTTCTTCAGTGTTTCGTACTAATAATTCGAGTCATTAGTACGAGACACTGAAGAAGTCTGCACATTGTAGACGAAATACGCGTATCTGTCGAAGATAAGCAAAGGTAGTTGGAATTAAATGGAGAATACTAATTTTTCTTCGATTTTCTAGCTACAGGCATTCAACTAAACAGCTCAAACCCTCTAGGATTCAAGTATGTCTTGATTTCAATGACTCTGAGAGTTCGTAGACAATTCTCTGACAAAACTCTTTTCCGTTTATTTATTTATTGAAAATCCTCGCTCCATTTTTGCATTTTCGTACGACAGGATAAGCATCTTTTCAACAAAGGTTTAATTTGGCAACTTCTTCTTGGAATGACCAATCAGTTTTTTCACTTTGTGAGTAGCTGCAGCGCTGAGATAGTCTTTATCTACGAACGTTTCCTGACACAACTTCAGGCGTTTTTTAGCTATGTCCTTGATGCGAGTTATAACATCTGAGTCAATATAAATGACGTAACGCGTTAAGGACGTACGGGATCTCTCGGTACGGGAAACCTCAAATTCTAGTAAGACTTCAGGCTTTTCAAGAATCTTGTGCTCCACTGGAGCATTTATTGGTTAGCAATTGGAGCGTTTTTTGTTTTGTATTGTTCGTGATTTTTAGTTTCAAAAACGTAAGTGATAGTTAACTTAATCTATAATTCATATGGAGAAAGGACTGCCTTCCGTTTCACCTTAAAGTGTATGTTAATGGAAATTTTTAAGTAGCTTCTTCAGAAAACCACAGTAAATATATCGACAGTTGTTCGGATCAAAGGTCGGATGTAAAAACAAACCGTTTTGGTTATCACCTTCACAGGATGATCAAACTGCGGAGTTTAATTGAATATAGTTGTCAAGTTATTTTGTCATAGTGTTGATGGTTATGCCTACTCACAATTTTTAGTTTGCTTTCCGTCCACAACCTCCTGCTACCTCGTTTTCGCTAATTTCTGTTTATTATTTAATTATGAATTAATTGCGGATAATCATTTTTTGTTGGGCACTTAAAATTTACCTGTCTGTCCTACAATTCCTGTTTGTACTACGTCGTATGTCGAATGTAGACCGTTTACGTGAATGTTCGTGGGCCGCGCGAGAAAACTTAGGCACCACTGTACCGTTTACTGTTGTGTAGTCAGCTGTTATGATTGAGATCTTATTTAATTCCTGTCATTCATCTAACGCTCACACTACTCACCGTCTTTGTGTTGTGATCGTACAACCAAATTTAACTTTAGCACACGGAACTCGACTCAATTTCACTTAATTCAACTTTAACTCAATTTTCACCAAATTTCATCAACTACTATTGAACTCTATCACTATACAATTCAGTTTGTTTATATTTTTCTCCTCTACTACCTTTGACGGATATCCTTCTCGCTCTCTCTATCGCTCTCTTTCTCTCTCTCTTCTACTCTACTCTTCTTACCATATGTCATCTGACATGTTTACCTCGTTGGCGCGTATGTCTGTGTACGGCCAGTGCTGCCAGAACATTCCCCGGCCCGTAACTCTGCCCCGGAAGCCACATCCGGCTCAGGGTTACCATCTCGTACCTCTATGACGGCCAGCTTTGCTGCCGCTCGTTTGAACCGTCCGGTGCTAGTACGCACCCACGCTTGACGAATCCTACCGTCTCCTGAAACGATCGGTTCGTCCACCACTCCACGGACCCAACACTTCCGGTTGGAACCATCTACCACGTACACCAGATCACCTGCTTGCAACGGTCTTGACTCGTTGAACCACTTCGACCTCTGGTTTAACGAAGGCACATACTCCTTTATCCACCTCTCCCACATCACGCTGGCTATCTGCTGTGTCCGCTGGAAAGCATCCCGAAGAGCCACTGCAGGATGGGGGGATGGAAGTGTTCCGCTTGGCTGGTTCGGTGATGCGCCCCGCAAGAAATGGTTTGGGGTTAGTGCTTCTGCCTCATCAGACTGCTGCGACACATAGGTGAGCGGACGAGAGTTGATGATATCCTCTGCCTCCACGATCGCTGTCTGCAGAATCTCGTCCGTCAACTTCCTTCCGTCATTCAGCGCTATTAGCGCCTCCTTCACAGAACGTACCAAACGCTCCCAGACACCTCCCATGTGTGGTGCGGCGGGAGGATTGAACGTCCACTTCGTTCTCGCGTTCGTAAGCTGATCTGCACAGTCCTCTCTGATGCACTGCACAGCCTCTACAACTTCTTTGCTTGCTCCTCGAAAATTCGTCCCGTTGTCGGAAAAGAACTCGATTGGCCAGCCCCGGCGACCGATGAACCGATGTATCGCCATCAAGCAAGACTGCGTCGTCAGCCCGTGTGCCACCTCCAAATGCACCGCTCGTATCACCATGCAGGTGAATAGTGCTATCCACCGCTTCTCTGTTCGTCGTCCTATGGTCACATCAAACGGTCCCAAGTAGTCGACGCCTACGTAGCTGAACGGCCGAAGATTCGGAGTGATTCGCTGCACTGGTAGCGGCGCCATTCTCGGGACTTCGGGACGGCAACGATGCACTCTGCACCAAATGCAGGCCGCCGAAACTTTCCTAACCACCGCATCTACGTGCGGAATGTAGTACAGCTGCCGAAGTTCATTTTTCACCGCTTGGCGGTACCCATGCCCACTCTTCTCGTGATAATGCTGTACTATCAGCTTCGTGATCAGATGATCATCCGGCAGAATCACGGGAAACCGTAGATCGAACGGTAAGAATTCTGCTCGCTCGACTCGTCCTTCCATCCGGATCAATCCATTCTCATCGATCAGCGGGGTCAGCTTGTACAGCGGACTCGACTTCTCGATCGCCATCCACTGGCTCGCTGGACGATCTTTGTTTTTGTATAGCACCTTCAATTCGTCGATGAACCTCTCCGACTGTGCCATCTTCATCAGGCACCGCTCGGCTTTCAGGTGCTCCTCTTGACACAACTGCACTCGAATCGAGGCAACTGTGTTCGGCTTTCGCACTTTTAGCTGCCTGCTCGTTGCTCGCAGCGTTTCGATTGGCAGCCTCCCTGCCTTTCGCTTACAGTTCGACACGAAACGGAACACACAAGCCATCGTCCGAACCAACACAGTCCACTTTGAAAATCGGCTAGCATCCACCATAACCGCTGGTACCTTTACAGCATGTAACAACAAGTGTACTCGAAGCTCCTCTGTTGTATTTGCTGGTGGTAGATGCTTCTTCGGCCAATCTTCCTCCCGGTCGTACAGGAACTGCGGTCCTCGCACCCACGGACTATTTGAGTGGAGTTCTGGATTCTTTCCCCACTTCGTCAGCAAATCTGCTACGTTTAACCTCGTCGGTACCCAGCGCCAGTCTGCTAGCCTCGTTAGGCTCAGAATCTCTCCGATGCGGAAGCCAACAAACTGCTTGTAGCGACGTTGATCGGACCGAATCCAGGACAGAACCACCTCTGCGTCTATCCAGAATACCACTTTGCTGATGAAGATGTTGTGGTTTTCGCGCACCGTATGCGACATACGTGCGCTAAGTACCGCCGCCAGAAGCTCCAGACGCGGAATAGACACCTGCTTTAGTGGTGCTACCTTCGCCCTACTCATCACCAACGCACATATCACCTCTCCTCGTACAATGGCTCGGAAATATGCCACACATCCGTACGCCGACTCACCAGCGTCCGCGAATATATGCAGCTGTACATCGCGAATCTCATCGGATCGTGCAGTGCCAAAATAGCTGCGCGGCAACTTGAACGCCTGAACGTTTGCCAACATATTCGTCCACCGCGTCCATTTCCTGAATGATAGGTCATCTACCGCATCATCCCACTGGCACCCTGTTCTCCACAGATCTTGGATCAGCATTTTCCCCAGGATGGTTATTGGAGTTAGGAAACCGGCTGGGTCAAACTGCGCCATCACAATACTCAGGATCATTCGCTTCGTGGGGCGCTCTTCTCCTCGGAGGACCTTCGAACATTCGAACTTCGAGGCAGTTGCGAAACAAAAGACGTCGCCGATCGTATCCCATACGATGCCTAGCACACGCTCGTACTCTGCAGTTTTGTCCTGGCTAAACTGCACTGATGAAGCATTGCTTTGCTCTCCAAGCTCCCCCAGGAACGCGTTGGAGTTTGACACCCAGTTTCGGATTCGGAAGCCGCCACGCGAATGAATGTATCTCACTTCGCTGGCCCTCCGTATCGCTTCTTCGACGGTGTCCGTACTATCGTAGTAGTCGTCCACATAGTGGCGCTTGACGATCGCTTCTGTTGCATCCGGATACTTCTCCGCAAACTGCACGGCATTTACATTCTTCACGTACTGCGCTGAACTGGGCGAGCACGTTGATCCGAAAGTGGCTACGTCCATTACGTACACCTGCGGAGCTTCTCCACGGTTTTTCCTGAACAGGAACCTCTGCGCCTGTCGGTCCTCCACTCTAATGCGGATTTGGTGGTACATTTCTTGGATGTCGCCTCCGAAGGCGACCGGACGTTCTCGGAACTGACAGATGACTCGTGGGAGGGGAACTAGCATATCCGGACCCTTGAGCAGCTCTGAATTCAAGGAGATACCGTTCACCGATGCTGCTGCATCCCATACCAAGCGCACTTTGCCCGGCTTCCGTGGGTTGACCACGACGTTCAGCGGCAGATACCACACGGCAGTTGGTGGCGTCTCTTTCAGCTCGACATCGGTTGCTTTATGCGCGTACCCTTTCTGCTGGTACTCCTCGATCTGCCGACACACATTCTCCTTCAGCACTGGATTCATTTCCAGCTTCCTATCCAGTGCACTCATCCTCCGCATAGCCATTGGGTAGCTATCGGGGAATTTTGTTTCGTCGCTGCGCCACAGCAGCCCTGTTTCGAAGCGATCACCCACACGTTTGGTTGTAGCTTCGAGGATCTTCCGCGCTCGTTTCTCTTCTACCGGTTCTGGAACGGCGAACGATGCAACCGCCGTCTCCTCCAGCACATACTGCTCCCGCATCAAATCATGCAGCACCTGATTACTCACCGGCGCGACAGAGTGAAGATTCAAGTACGTCTGTGCACTGGCCCTTCGTTTCTCAGATCCATATATGGTCCAGCCCATCTTCGACCGAACAGCGATCGGTTCGTTAGGTTCACCCACACGTGACTCCAGTGGAGCGAACAGATGTAGGTTATCCAAACCTACAAGGATGGTAGGCAGCCCGGTCGGAAAGTCCTTCAATGGTACCCCAGATAGGTGTTTGTATCGCTTCACCACATCCGCGTATCGGACGTACTGTTTCGGCAACTGCAACTCGCTCACCGTTCGCGTGTTGAATAGTGGAAACTTCTGCATCGAACCCTTTGCCGACATCAGCATTTCAACACTGCGGGACTCGTTCTCGAATCGGTTGATGTTCCCAGTCCACGTGACTATCAGTGGTTCGAGTGTACCTTCTGCCTTCAGCCGCTTGGCCACCGCATCGTCCACCAAAGTCGCAGACGACCCTTCGTCTAAGAACGCGACGGTATCATACTGCCGCTTTCCGACGTACAGCGTCACCGGCATCATCCGGAAAATCACATTGCAGTCCGACTTCGCTTTCTGCAGCTGCACAGATTCCTCCACGCGATGTAGAAGAGGATGGTGGTTTGCTTGGCAACCTCGCACCATGCACCGGATCTTCGACGAACAACGACTGCCTCCGTGTCTATTTAAGCAAACTCCGCATAGTTTCAGCCTCTCTACTTCCCTGAGCCGCTCGGCGATGTTCATGCGCCGGAACCCATCACAGTTCCTAATCAGATGGTCCGTTTGCTTGCACATCCAGCAAGGCCGGAGTGTCTCGCTTCGCGACCCATCGCTACGCCTTTGCTCAGTCTCGTGTACATGCACGAACTCTTTCATCTTGGGTTTCTCTCTCCCAGCCCGCGGTCGCTCATTCACCGACAGTAGTGAGAACTCTGTCACCTCAGACACGTCGGAAACAATTTCGGTAATGAAGTTCGTGAACATCCTCAGCGGACTGTCCACTTTCCCTCGCTTGTAGCGAACCCAATCCAGCTTGTAGCTTGGAGGCAGTTTGTCGACTAACTCCTGTACCAGCATCGGGTTGCTGAGGTGGTCTCTCAGTCTCGCAGCTCCGAGATGATCGCACAACTGCTTCACCGTGATCCCGAAGTTTATGAAGGTCTCTAGCCTATCTCCTCTCGGCGCAGGAGCATTCCTCACTTTAGTCAGCAGCGTCTTCAACAACTTCTCGGGCCGCCCGAACAGGTTTCGAAGATCGCAAATCACATCCGGAACAGAATCCGGCAGAACGAGACGGCTTCTGACTGCTTCTAGTGCGTCTCCCTGTAGACAATCCTGCAGCCGCTTCAGATTCTCCAAATTTGAAAACCCACACGCCGCCGTTGTGTGCTCGAAGCTGCTGATGAACAGCGGCCAGACTTCGGGTTCTCCACGGAACCTTGGAAGATGTTGAGACACCGCTTTTCGAGCGGCTAACTGCTGCTTCGAAATTCGGCCAAATTCGTGCCCCGGCCCGTCGAACAATCCACCGCTATGCACACTGCTATGCCGATCGTGGCGAACCTTCACACGATCCTCCGACGCTTCGCTGCTTTCGTTTTCTTCTTCCCGTTCGTCATCGCTCTCGACGAACACCGGCACTTTCTTCGCAGGCTTTGGCTTATCTCTCACTGTACTAACGCCTGCTCTCGCTCCAACTGGGTCTGCTCCTTTTGGATACGCTACACGGAATCCTGTGGTCGACGACTTCTCGACCGATTTCTTGCTGTGGCCGTCCAACCACTTCTCCACTTTCCGCTTCGGATTTTCTTCTTCTGTTCCGCCAACCGCTTCATCCTGCTCCTTTACAGCGTTCACTCTGCTAACACTTTTTTTGTACTGGATCCGGATCGCCTCTCGCTTTTTGAGGAACTCCTGTTCTGCAGCCAGTTGAGCTTCCAGCATTCTCTGCTCGTGTTCTAACTGCTGCTCCTCCATCTCGCGCTGAACCTGGATCTCAAGTTCCTGCATCTCCCGTTCTTGCTTTAGCTGCTCTTCCCTCCACGCTTTCTGCCTAGCAAGTAGCTTCTTCCGCGCCTCCATCCGCTTTGCAAAGGCCTTCTCCTTGGCGAGTTGTTCCTCTTCCAACTGCTTATCAATTGGATCAGCATCGGAACCAACTCCCTTGTCGGACCCTCCGTCGCTCTTTTGGCCGGTCTTCTTGCCACCTTGCCTCTTGCTTCTCGTGTCGGGAACCTTCAACTGCAACTGAGCACTACCGGAAACACACCCTCGACAGCGCCAGTCAGTCGTTGACACCTCCTGATCTACTCCAGCACAGGAGAAATGAGCCCACTGCTCACACTTCCCACATTGAACCCAATCCACATCTTCGGACATCGATTCCGACATTGAGCAGAACAAACATAGCTCATTTTTCGCAGCAGAAGAAGCCATTCCGAAATTATCCTTTTAAAAATTTTTGATTTTGTTCGGATCAAAGGTCGGATGTAAAAACAAACCGTTTTTGGCTATCACCTTCACAGGATGATCAAACTGCGGAGTTTAATTGAATATAGTTGTCAAGTTATTTTGTCATAGTGTTGATGGTTATGCCTACTCACAATTTTTAGTTTGCTTTCCGTCCACAACCTCCTGCTACCTCGTTTTCGCTAATTTCTGTTTATTATTTAATTATGAATTAATTGCGGATAATCATTTTTTGTTGGGCACTTAAAATTTACCTGTCTGTCCTACAATTCCTGTTTGTACTACGTCGTATGTCGAATGTAGACCGTTTACGTGAATGTTCGTGGGCCGCGCGAGAAAACTTAGGCACCACTGTACCGTTTACTGTTGTGTAGTCAGCTGTTATGATTGAGATCTTATTTAATTCCTGTCATTCATCTAACGCTCACACTACTCACCGTCTTTGTGTTGTGATCGTACAACCAAATTTAACTTTAGCACACGGAACTCGACTCAATTTCACTTAATTCACCTTTAACTCAATTTTCACCAAATTTCATCAACTACTATTGAACTCTATCACTATACAATTCAGTTTGTTTATATTTTTCTCCTCTACTACCTTTGACGGATATCCTTCTCGCCTCTCTATCGCTCTCTTCTCTCTCTTCTACTCTACTCTTCTTACCATATGTCATCTGACATGTTTACCTCGTT
>JASCZW010007512.1:0-64979 GCA_034211315.2 Aedes japonicus | reverse complement strand
AAATCACAGATGATGGAGCTGGAGAGCGAAAGAAGGAAAGCAATCCCCAAAACGCCGAAAAAATGGGGAAAACGGAGGAGGATAAAAATGTAGAATACATCCAAGCACTAAAATTCAAGTTGCGCGGCGAGATGCGATTGCAAGAAGAAGAAGAAGAAGAAGAATAAGAAAGGGTCCGAAAACGGTCAATCGCTTTGGTTTGGTCGGTCAGTTCGATTCTCAGTTCGATTCGAGTTTACCTTCCCGTCCGGTCCGAGGTGCCTTATTCCCCCCAATCCGGTGCCGGCCGTCCAGCCTGGTAAGGTCCACTTTGGAGTGCTGTTTCGCGTCTTCGTTCGTTCCATCTTGGGGGTTTCAAGACGATGGCTGCGATGCTGCTGCTGCTGCTGCTGCTGATGATGATGATGATGATGATGACGACGATGTCGAGACCTGAAGAGCGAGTTTCGTTCGATGGACTAAAACACTATTATTGTAATTATTTCATAATCTGTAATTTGTACGATCAAATATCAAATCGCTTTAGCTGGGGAGGCCATAACGGCGCGCTTCGGAGATTTGGATTTGAGAGGGGAATTATTAGACCCAGAGTGGCCGATAGAATGCGTGTGGTTTTGCACAGTGGGAAAACGATTGGGATTTTTGTTTGCTGTTGCTTCTATGGCGGAGTTCTACCCCTGTGCTTGACGCAATATGTGGAGGGCCTTGAAAGGTTCCTGAAGCTGGTGAATGTCAGAGCGCTCAGCGTGGAAGGACTAGGTATTAATTTTGGACGGTCATTACCGGCTGGCCGTTTGAGTAAAGTGATGCCTTTGGTGTTCAATTTTGGTTTTTATGTGACCTAAGTTGTTTCCGTATTGTTCCCAGGGAGGGATCCTTCATCACTTTTTTTTTGTTTTAATAATTCTACCAAATTATATTTTATTTATTTATAAAGGTCTATTACGCTTCAGATAATGTTTTTTTTCCGATTAAGGTAATATATTACGACTCAGCTAAGCAAAGTTCAGCAGGATTGGGCTTGTCATTCATGCGTCGAAGACAATGTACAAAACAATGTACAAACTATTCCCCAGCCTACTATCCCAAGTTCCTATCGATGGTGATGAAATTGGGGTGATAGACGACTTCACCGTGTGACTTCTGTGTACAGCAAAGACTTGTTTCATACGATAGTGAGAATTATTTTTGTGCAAAAAGTTGAGTGACACGGAATCCGATACATCGAGCACCGCGGATCCAGATTCAGCCTGGGTGCAAAAAGATATTGATCCATATTGATCCAAGAACAAAGTTTTGCAGAATCATAAAGTTTTATACATCTATTACAGAGGCACTCTGATCCAGCAGGACCGCATTTAGTGATCAGTATGGTCAGACACTCTCAGAATGTCCTCCGTAGACAAAATTATGCAAAATCATGAAGTTTGATACGGCGCAAGCCAGGTTTTGGTAATAATTTGAATATGGCCACTATTCCGGAGGAACTCCGATTCTACAGGGCCTACCTATGTGGCCAGTATGGTTAGACACTCTCAGAATATCCTCCGAAGACAAAGTTTTGCAAAATCATAAAGTTTGATATGTCACAAGCCAGGTTTTGGTAACGATTTGAATATAGCTACTTTCACGGAAGAATTCGGATCCTGCAGGGCCTCCCTAAATGGCCAGTATGATTAGACACCCTCAGAATGTCCTCTGAAGACAATTTTTTGCAAAATGATAAAATTTAATATGTCGCAACACAGGTTTTGGAAAAGATTTGAAAATGTCCACTTTTCCGGAGGAACTCGGATCCCGCAGGGCCTTCAGTGGTCAGTACGTTCAAAAACCCTCAGAATGTTCTCCGAAGGCAAAGTTCCGTCTTCCGCTGACCTTTTTTTTGCAAAATCATAAAGTTTGATATGCCACAAGCCAGGTTTGGGAAAAGATTTGAATATGGTTGCTTTCCCGGATAGAACTCATATCCCGCAGGGTTGCTTTCTGTGGTCAGTATGGTCAGACACCTTCAGAATGTCCTCCGAAGACAAATTTTTGCAAAATCCTGAAGTTTGATATGTTGCAAGCCAGGTTATGGAATAGATTTGCATATGGCCACTTTTACGGAGGAACTCGAATTCCGCAGGGCCACTTCCAGAGGTCAGTGTGGTCAAACACCCTTCGAATTTTCTCCGAAGACAAAGTTTTGAAAAATCATGAAGTTTGATATATTGGAAGCCAGGTTTTGGAAAAGATTTGAACATGGCCACTATTCTGGAGGAACTCGAGTCCCGCAGGGCCTGTCTAAGTAACCAGCATGGTCAGGAATCCTAAGAATGTCTTCCGCTGACCTATTTTTTGCAAAATCATTTGAAGTTTAATATGTCGCAAGCCAGGTTTTGCAAAAGATTTGAATATGGCCACTGTTCCGGAGGAACTCGAATCCCACTGGGCCTCCCTAAGTGGCCAGTATGGCCAATAATCCTAAGAATGTCTTCCACTGACCTGTTTTTTGCAAAATCATAATGTTTGATATGTCGCAACCCAGGTTTTGGAAAAGATTTGAATATGGCTACTTTCCCGGAGGAACTCGGATCCCACAGGGCCGCTTTCAGTGGTCAATGTGATCAGACACCCTCCAAATTTTCTCCGAAAACAAAATTTTGCAAAATCATGAAGTTTGATACGTACCGAGCAAGGTTTTGATAAAGAATTGATTATGGCTACTACTCCGAAAGAACTCGAATTCCGCAGGGCCTCCCTAAGTGGCCAGTATGGTCAGGAATCCTAAGAATGTCTTCCGCAAAACTAGTTAAGCAAAATCATAAAGTTTGATAAGTCGCAAGCCAGGTTTTGGAAAAGATTTGAATATCGCCACTATTCCGGAGTAACCTGGATCCCGCAGGGCCTCTTTTAGTAGCCAGTATGGTCAGAAATCCTCAAAATGTCTTCTGATGACCTATTTTTGCTAAATTGTGAAGTTTGATATGCCGCAACAACCAAGAACGTTCTTTCTACAATATCTAGTCATCAGCAAAGTAGATCGACTGGCTGGATTTAATAGATGTCGTACCTTGTATGTTTCGTAACACCTGCTAACACAACATACGCGTCAGAAAGACGCCAGGCTAATAAATCGGGCCCATCTTGATCTTCTAATCCAAGGTGGTGGATAGCCCCAAGTACTGAAAAAAAAATTCCCCAGAGACCTATCATAACAATGCTTGGAGTTTCAATTAGTTGTCTAAGCAATCCACAGAGTTTCCACCATTACTGACTTCATGTTCTTCATGTTTCTAGCTTTCGCAAAATTCTACGTTCAGTGCATGCTTGGAGTAGATTCACAAGAGATTGTCTAAGGAATCCACATATTTTCCCGTATTGGTGACTTCCACCGAAATCATGTCAAATGAAGGACTGTTCTTCATGTTCCAGTTTTGACAGAATTCGACGTTCATTCATATGCTCGTCGCGATATCTCCTAGATCTTCATGCTAATCTTACTAAACTTGAAAATCAACAACATTGTATTAGCGATTCACCTCCGGTGAACACCCGCTTGCCGGGACAATTCTAGACGGATTGGCAGAATCGGAACCAACAACGATCCCGCATTGGTGAAAGCCTAAAAAATGCCAGAATTCTCGAACAAACAAATCATTCCATCGTATCAGTTTTAAGTATTTGCTGTCCAGATTACTCATCGTGCAGAACCATAATGATCAGCGGCTGGCTCTAAACTAATGTTGACATATCTTCGTCAGGAATTGTGGATATTGATTGGACGCAACCTTGCGAGTAAAGTCTACTACCAATGGATCATCTGCTCTCGAAGCTCTTTGCCAGCAAGCAAACAATTCTCCTAGGAACTTGGAAGCAAAGTTCTCTACAAGTACAATACAACTTCCTGTAGATGTTCGCAGGAATTTTCTTGGCAGCCAGGAATGTTTTTTTTTTTCGTCCAGAGGGATCGTTTAATGAAGTTGGGTACACTTATGTTAAATATTTAAAAAGACTTTCCTAAGATGCTGAAGAACACTTTCCCATATATTCCAAGAGACCTTCAGTAGACGATATTTCTCAAGAACCCGATTCAGGAGCTTTGGTGAATGTCTTTTTCCGAAAAACCTCCAATTGAAATTCAACGAAACGATCTTCCGAATTTCTAAGAAACTGCAGACAGAAGTTCTAAAGGAAATTCTTCATAAATTTAGAAGAACTTTCTCCAGTAGTTTTGATGCACTACAATGTACTACAATTTCTGCAACCAAATAAACATGACAATCAACTCATAGACTTAAGGACAAAAGAGACAGAAGGAATACGGAAACAAAACATCGGTGAGATCGTTCCAATTCTTTTTTTTTGTGATGATACTTTTATAATTCTACAAAAACGCTTGAACTAAAACAACCGTGTATGAACAGGCATTCTTGAAATGAATTGTTGGATGTGCAATAGAGCTATCACCGTTCATATTCAGCGCTTAAAAGTTAGCGTCTATAAATAAATACAAAATGACAAAATGCCTGCAAAATGTAAAATTAAGCAAGCTATTGTAAAATTTATAGGATATTTTATCTCAATATAGTTGAAAAGATATTCTCCTAGAAGTTCATCTCCAAAATTCCAGCAGAATTTTCAGAAGGAGTAAACGTTTTTTCTTTTTCTAGACGTTTTTTTTCCCTTTGTTCGGGACATAAACCACTGCGACCAGTAATTTGATCTATTGTAGTATATCCCGTATCATTTGTTTAGTGCATGGCGATATACCACATCACTATTGAGAAATGATGAGGTATTCGGTGTTGTTACAGTTGTCATTGTTTGTTTTGTTGGCAATGAATCCAATTTTATTGAAATTTTCCGCTATTTAAACCCTTTGAGGAGTGAGAGCACTCTTCAAAGGCGCGCCCCTCTATCAGTCAAAATCAGATTCATTACAAAGAAAACAAACTATGGCTCCGATACTGATCATGCATCGGAACCCTAGTCGTAACCAATTCAAACTATAGAACATCAAATAGACAATGAGAATTCACATAAATGAAGACTAACCATGCTTTACTTATTCTAAGCTTATCCTCGCACAATTGCAAAACGAGTATTGTCACTTTTCATAAGACTTAAAATGTAATAAGGACTAAAATATGTTCCTTTGACTACAAATTACAAATATGTTCCCTAGTTTGAATTAATTCGGACTAGGGTTCGGTAACGCACCACGAAAAGGTGATCTACCAGCGTTACGGGTAAAAAAATAAATAAATAAGAAATTAGTAGGGATATGTTGACGTGATACTCGCTTTATTGGAAGCCGAGAACACCTCTGCACTTCGACGATAAATCACTGGGATGTTGGATAAAATGGTTGGGTTTGCGGCGGGATCGGTTTTGGTAAACGGTGTGCTGAATTCAATCTTTTAATTATGTTACTGATTAATTCGCTGCACATTAAAGTTATTCAAATTTTGGCACCGATTTAAACCAACAGTAGGGATGCTGTTGGTGGTTAATTTCAGCAGAATATAAAAATGTGTTAAAAATCGAGTTTGAGAACCGATTTAAAACCACAGTACTGTTCACTCACAAGTGGCGTTGGTTTATTTCAATAGACTACAAGAATACGTTGAAATATCCGATTTGACGACTGATTTAAACCAACATCAAGGATGCTGTTGGGGCCACTTACAAGTGTGAATGGAAAATAGAAAAAGACCGTATGATACACAGCACTCTCAAACAAATGAAACACACATTCCTTCATAATTCGAGAACTAATATAGCAAATGGAATCAAATTTGGCATGTGGATTTTTTTGAAGGAGACACATATTCCTCTGGTGCTATAAGACGCCTTTGCCCTCTGAATCGGGGGGGGGGGGGGTGTTTCCCCCATAGAAAGAAACGTAAATTTCTGCATAACTCGAGAACTAATTAAGTAAATGGAACCAAATTTGACAGATGAAGGTTTTCGAAGGAGAGAAATGTTTCTATAGTGATTTAAGACTCCTCCGTCTTCTGAAAGTGGAGGGGGGGGGGGGGAGACCTCACATACAAATAAAACACACATTTCTGCATAAGTCGAGAACTAATCCAGCAAATGGAACCAAATTTAGCATGTGGAGGTTTTTGAAGGAGAGAAATGTTTCTATGGTGATTTAAGACTCCTCCGTCTTCAGAAAGTAGAGGGGGACCTCACATACAAATAAAACACACATTTCTGCATAAGTCGAGAACTAATCCAGCAAATGGAACCAAATTTGGCATGTGGAGGTTTTTGAAGGAGAGAAATGTTTCTATGGTGATTTAAGACTCCTCCGTCTTCAGAAAGTAGAGGGGGGGGACCTCACATACAAATAAAACACACATTTCTGCATAAGTCGAGAACTAATCCAGCAAATGGAACCAAATTTGGCATGTGGAGGTTTTTGAAGGAGAGAAATGTTTCTATGGTGACATGAGACTCTTACGCCATCTGGAGGAGGGGGAAGGGGGCTGGGAATTCTCAAACAAAACACAAATTTCTGCATAACTCGAGCACAAATATAGCAAATGGAATCAAATTTGGCATGTGGTTTTTTTTAAGGACAGACATATTTATATGGTTGTTTGAGACCCCTTTGCCCTCTAGAAGGGGTCGGGGGCTCCCATACAAATGAAACGCAAGTTTCGGCATAACTCGAGAACCATTCAAGTAAATGAAACTTCATTTGGCATGTGGGGGTTATTGGATGTAGGATTTTTATTTATATTAAAATGAATTTCTGTCTGACTGTATGTCTGACCGAATGGAGTGAAAATTTGTATGCAGGGATTTTTGGGACTCAAGAAGGTTCTTATGATTGTTTTAGACTGCTTCCCCCTTCTGAAAGGGGGGGAGGGCTTCCATACAAATGAAACACAAATTTCTGCATAACTTGAGAACTAATGAAGCAAATGGAACCGAAATTGGTATGCGGGGTTTTTTGAATGCAAGAAATGTTTCTATGGTGATTTCAAACACGAATTTCAACCAAACCTGAGAATTATCTAGGTAACTAACCCACAAACTGTGTATTGTCTGGGTAAGAAGAATGTTCTGATAGAAGTTTGAACCCCTTCTTAGTCAAAAAAAAAAAACTCATGCAAAATAAAAGCGTCATTTCTATGTAATGTTTATTCATTTAGTTGCAGGTGTAGCAACGCTCGCACCGAGATCAGCTAGTGTACATATAATAATGAAATGCAGCTATTTGCCTCTTCGGCCGCGGTGCTAGATGATTGAAACTCTGAAATGGCAAACATTCCAACGTGATATAATGCAATAAAGTCGATGACCCGGTCGATCAGCCCAGCAACACAGCAAAGATATTAAACTTTAAGCAAAAGGAAAGAGAGCGAGATAAAAGAGAAAGAAAAAGAAGAAGAATCATAAGAAGCAGGAAAAGTTGTAGCAAAAACACGGGAAGTAGAGAAGAGCAAGAAGTAAAGATAGATAACACTGGATTGATTCTATATAAAGATGAAAACGGATAATATTATGTCTTGTGACACGAATGCGCCCCTCTAGTAAAGTGTCCCTAATAAAAATTAAAAAAGAAACATATCTTTAACAACAAAATTAAGAATTAAAATAAACATATTATAGGCAAAAAGGAACGAACTCACTAAACATTGCCAAGGGTATCCAATGAACAGTACAATTGCAATGCGGTGGATTTAAATAAAAAATACTCAATCCGATCAATTACTCAATTTTGAATACTCTCATGTGAATTCATTCAGATCCTCTATGCAGACTACTGATATCTTCTATTTGTATTATTGATAACGCTTTTCTTTATAATCTACCAGAATGAACTTGGAAAGTGAACTTTAATTTTATCGTTTTCCTGGACGCGATGTGACGTTATAATTGTACACATTTTATTCAGTAGTCACGGTGACCTGACGTTTTGCCAAATATGTTGGGGGAGAATTTATAAATGTTCAAATTTCACTAACTTCATAAGTTGGTTGAGTTATACATAATACATGGAAATGCTATCTCAAAGCTCCATTGAATTCAACAATTTTCAACTTTTCAGGAATCCAGAAGGATGTCTGGTTTATGAAAATCCATATTATTGAACAGCGAAAAGTGCTATCCAAAACTGCTGGAATGTTTCGGGTGAATTCCATTGTTAGCAATCATCATGCAACGCACCAAGCATGCATACATACCTTGAAGCATACCTACTGCACAACTTATCAACTTCGACCGACCGACCAACCGACAGACCAGCCAGTCAGTCAGTCAGTCAGTCAGTGGAAGGAACACCGAAGGACCCCGTCAGTGCAATCTATTATGTATCGCGTCCCGTTTCGAAATGTTTTAACTTGTCTTTCGCACATGAATAATTGATACATTTTTAAAGAAACAACTCTCGGCGTATGTGTTTGTGTGCGCACCATGAGAAAGTCAAAGTTTTCGGTCGATATACGGACGGAACAGTGACAGCTGCTCTCTCGGAACGAGACTGGACTGAATTTTCTGCCGGACCTTGTATAATAGTTGACGTTTAGTTTGAACATACGTATCTATTAAAGCAGCTGAGACAAAAGCCCCATCAGCCTTCGTGGCGACGGGGTTGTGTAGGAGGGGTAACGAGGGGATTGGGATTGAAAATGCCTCCGGGCTATGTTTTGTGTGTGTTCTTCCAAGGAGTATGTGAATAATTTACTCGGTAACGATTTGAATAGGAACAGGTTGAACGTGCAGGGGAAGAAGAACCGCCGCCACCACCGCCGCCACCGTTGGCGTTTGTACATGTTTTGGCCATGTCGTAAACATAAGTTTATGAATACATGAAGGCTCGATGAAGGAGTCCTTTTTTTCCTGATGAAACGCTGGAATTGTGAGCGAATTTACAAGTGGAACTACTTCTCATAAGTGATTGCTGTAGATTCATTGCGGCCGGGAGCCTTTCTCGAAATGACATTTCAGATTTACCATTCCCCAACCTTGTAACAGTTTTGCCGTAAATTACTTTTGCAGTTTCATCACCCGAACTGTCTTCGCATCGTGTCAAAGTTCAATTTTCGACTCACGTAATAGTATCTCACATGCAAATCGTTTACCTATAGTGCTCCCAGCTGCGGTGGCGGAGAAGCGAAAAAAAATGCATGTTCATAATTACAAACCATCACTCCATATTTGCCGCTCCAATGCCATTCGAACCAATTCCACCTAATTCCGATGTCCTCTTGAATTGGACGAATAATCATTGTGCAAATATGCTTCACTGAGCTGGGGCCCCCTTTGAGCATTAGACGACGACGACGACGACGACGACGGCGGCGGAGTCATGCCAATCCTAATAATGCTCAAATGCGTCCCATGCAGATAGACATGTTTTCCCCAAAGCCATATCCACACAATCCATCTATATATCTGTGCCTGGTTGGTTGGACCGAACGAGCGTCGTCATCCATCCACCGATGCCTATTTTTTTTCGCATTGTATATCTCTTGCCGTTCGTGTAGTTCTCTTCCAGTTCGCATTCAACTCTTCATTATTCATTGAAATTCTTTCGTTGGCTTGTCAGATGTTGGCAAGGCCGTAGTCACCGTCGTCGTTGTTGTCATATAGTTCAGTATAATTATTATTCAGGCTACCTCAACTCGGAGGCTCAATTCCAATATATATTGCGATTTGAAAACCGCTCCGTTCCTCCATCCGTTCGCTGACTGGTTGCTTTCCACGCGTCCTATATCTCGGGGTGGATTTGGAGGCTCAGCTCGGCAGTAGCGCTGGTGCGGAATAGATTCGATCACACGGTGGGTGTTCTTGGGACGGAAGCTTGCAAAAAAAAAAAAAAGAGTTGAGTGAGTCCTGGTAATGTCAATAACAGAAAGTGGTTAAGCTGAATGTCGAGCCTCCTTATAACGGATGGTTGGGGTCTGAAATTGACAATCGTTGGGACAAAAAAAGGTGCCCTCCCGCCTTCTATTAAGCGTTTAGTTCGCCTTAAAGGCTACTTTTAAATCACTTTAGAAAAAACAAACGGACGGTGCTCTGATTATAGAAGTTAGTTCTCTTGAATTCACGACACTGGATAAGTCTTTTACTATCGTTGAGGGTTTCGTTTTAGAGACCTGGACACTCTTTTAAATACTAGGCTCTGTAAAGTCTCTATTTTCAATTAAAGGTCTTTACAGAGAGAGCGAAAGGGAGAACATTCTTGATCCTGAAGACGTTGCGGCTGCAGCGCAAACTTTTTCACATGTGTCATTGACAGACACATTTACCAGGGAGTGCGTGAACGAGCAAAGTAGGGAGATTCAATGGAGAAGTTGCCGCTACTCCTTAAAATATATTCCACCTGTTTTCCAATAAGTTTTCAATTGTATTCACAGATGAGCTATTGAGTGGCAACGATGTTATCCTGGCAGCTAGGAATGTTACTGTAATTGGTCAAACGCTCGGTGCAATTGATGCCAAGGCTACCGAAAGGCAAGTTGTCCTTCAACCGTGGACGTCATGGTGTTCCATCCGCATTTTTGAAGACGCATATCGCCAGCTTTTCAATTTCACTTTATCGTCTATTCTGCATGTCTCTTTACAGCGGCATATTTCCTTCCTGCTGGAAGTTTGCACACATGTTGCCTGTCCATAAAAGGGGAAGCAAACAAACTGTGGATAACTATCGACGTATTACATAGTGCTGTATCAAAGCTTTCGAGTTTTTTTTGGGGTTGAATTTTTGTGTTACCATTTGTCAAGTGACCAGCCTAAGACGCGTCTCCCAGTCAGGCAAAATTGAGTTTCCAGGATTTGTAGTCCAAATTTCTTTAGGTTGCATATAGCCACTGTACAGAAATTTAAGTCTGCTCTTGTACAAGCATCACAACTGCAAAGCAGAGGTTCAGAGGTTTCACGTTCCATGTTACAGAAACGACAGATATCATTCTGAACCTGGCCAATGTTTTTCAAATGATATCTACTCGGGCAATGTCCGGTTACTAGGCCAGTATAGGTACAAAGAACTCACTTATTGAGCTCCAGAAGCTTTTTACTAATTGTAACATTTGGAATTATAAACCTTTTCGCTTGAGAACACTTTGTGGTGACCAACCAATTGGTCATCACCCTTTGCTCTTCCCAAGATTTTAATTCCATTTTTATGGCACAGTATGATATACCGCAGAATGGTTCTGGGCCAATAAACTGTGCATTTGAACCTTGTTTAGCAAGCTCGTCTGCCCTTTCATTGCCTTCAATGCCACAGTGTCCCGGAACCCAGAATAAATTTTCCGAGTTCTCTTGGCACACCTTTCGCAGTGCATTCCCAGACAAGTTTGGATGTACATTTATAATTCCTTAACGCTTTGAGTGCCGCTTAGCTGTCTGTAAATATACAAATATTTGCATGTCTATATTTTCTCTTCTGACAAACGTTAACACATTTTATTATAGCAAAGATCTCCGCTTGGAAAACCGTTGGATAGTTTCCCATCGCCACTGAGATTTCTACCCCAGGGCCGAAGATTCCTGCTCCCGTTTTTGTTCCAATTTTTGAGCCATCTGTGAAGAATTTTATGGAGCCATGACGAACAGTGGGACCTCTGACTTCCCAATCTATACGTGACGTTTCACGTATCTTGTAAGGGATGTCATGGTTTTCCACAGGTTTCATCCAGTCTCCATTAATATACATCACTAGCCCATTTTGAAATTCTCAGGTGACCGACTAAGTCACCAGACTTGAAAGTTTTTAGCCGTTTAAGTCTAACTAAGCATACTCTTTTCCGACTCTAATTGCACGCATTCGTGCAAAGGCAGCAGATTTAGAATTGCGTTTAACGATTTTGATCGCACCCGTTATAGCAATGGACACAAACCATTGATGTTTTCACAGCTTTTTCTGTGCAGTAGCCTCTTTTGTGTTTGGCCACCACACAAGAGAAGCATACGTTACTTTTGGGCGTATTATGGATGTATAAATCCACATTATCACTTTTGGTCTTAGACCGCATTTGCTTGCCAAATGTTTTTGAGCATATCCAGAAAGTGCTGGTTGCCTTACCGATCACACACTCAAGATGAGCATTCCAGTATCACTCCTAAGTATTTAACCTGTTCACTAAGATGAATCTTTAATCCTCCTAGCTGAAACTCTTTTCGACTAAACTTCCTTTTCCTAGTGAGAGGTACAATTACTACTTTTGATAGATTAATGCTAAGGCCCTCCTTGATACACCAAGACTGGGTAAATTTTAGGGCCCATTGCATTCTTTCTGAAATGATGTTGTCAAATTTTCCCCTCACTATAATGACTATATCGTCTGCAAAACCTACAGCCTCGGTCTGTATGATTTAGGATGTGCCTTATCTCGCTTTCGTACTTTAGGTATGAAGATAACTTTTACTTGTGTCCATAAAGTTGGAATATGGTTGAGTCTTAAACTTGCCTTAAAAATCTCAACTAATGGGGAGATCAACACTGCTTCGCCGTTTTGAAGTAATGCTGGAAATATCCCGTCCATTCCTGCAGATTTGTAAGGCTTAAAAGATCTCAACGCATTTTCTACACTGGCTTTCTTAAAGATTTTATCAGCCATGTCATTTGCGGCGATTTTTGTTCTAACCGCAATTTGTGATGCCCTTGTAGAACTTCTTTCACCTTCAAGTGATCCATCTCTGTTTGTATCTACACACAAAACTGATCCAGGAAAATGTGTTTCCATCATCAACATTAACGTTTCACAAGTTTTTGTAAAAACTCCATCCTTTTTTTTTCCTTCATTATCGAGATTTTCAGCCCTGGGCTGGTTCATCACCCGTCGTAGTCACTCAAATACCTTTTTGGGTATTTTCGTAACTTGTTCGTGGATGAGATTCGAACTCGTGACTTTGGCGTGAGAGGTATGGATGTTAACCACTACGCCGCGGTAGCCCCCAACTCCATCCTCATTTTTCAGATTCCCAAGTTCAATCGTATGATCCTTTGCAAGAGCCCTCTGAAGTCTTGCGACTTCCGGACTATTGCTTATGTTTTCACACGTTAGAACCCAGGATATTTGTACTCAGTAAGTGCACTTCTATAGGGGGTCCAATCTAAGGTTCTTTTCCAATGATTCCAATTTCTGAACTGAAATAATCTTTCCACCTTCTGTAAATAACTCCGAATTTAAATATTGTGCATATTGATCCCAGTTTGTTTTCTTCGGATTTCGAAATGTTGTAGTTGACCGATTTCCACCACTCCATTCGAACACAATGTGTCTATGATCTGACAATGAAGTTTCCTCAGAGACTTCCCACTTTGAAATACGTTCATAAATTGCACTATTGCACAATGTCAAATCCAAGACTTCTTGTCTGATAGCATTTGAAAAGGTAGGTTGGTTTCCCTTATTGCATATGTCTATATTATTTGAGAGATGAGAGATATTCTAATAAGCACTCACCTTGACTGTTGATATCCGTACTACCCCACACGGTATGATGTGCATTGACATCACAGCCAATTATGAATGACTTATTATTTGCTCTGCAGTACTTGACAAATGAGTCGACCTCAGGAGGAGGCACCTCAGGAGCATCACCCGGAAAATATGCTGAAGCCAGTATGACATCAGTTTTTTCTCTGGTGGTAAGCACCTTTACCCGAGCAACACATCCTCATGATTTTATGTTGAGTAAGCTTCTTTATAACCAAATATAGTCATATAAAAGTATTTTCAACTGTAATAACACTTGTGTGTTACTTGGGCAACCATGACCGCAACAATGTCCCGTTTGATGAATTCTGTAATGGAGTAGCAATTTATTGTTTTATCAACCAAAACAGCAGTTCTATGTGAACTCTGATTTTCATCCTGTGTTTGAATACCTAGTATTTTTCCTTTATTGTATCTTGGCTCTTGAATAAGTGCCACGCTCAGTCCCTCCTTTCTGAACCTCCTGCTCATAACAGCAGATGCACCTTTTGCATGATGGAAGTTCACCTGCAGGAACTTAGTTGGTTTCATTACCGAGTGTGGCACGCTCTTCTTTGACTGTACGGGTAGCGATAGACCCATCGTTTACCTTCCGGGAGGAGATTCGACTGCTTATCCCTTCGTCAGGTATCCTTGTGAAGATTGACCTTCCTTGATTCCTGAGTTGATGTTCGTCTTCCTGACTCCGGAGCGATTTGTCGTTTTGGATGGATGTGCTGCACTATCCGATTGGCGCTGCCTAGGATGCTTAATTTTCCGCAGTTCCGTTTCACCAAACCGGAAGTTCAGGACGAAGTTTCTTTCCGAAATTATTTTCAACGATTCTTCGTCGACATTGAGCAACCATTCAGCATGTTTTGATGAATTTGATCGGTTCTATATTCTCCAGCCCTTTTTGTTCAGTCCGTCCTTCTGAATCTCTATGAGTCCTTTGAGCCTGAAATCAGCACTAAGTGGGAAACATGCATGGAACGTATCTGGTCGAGGGATGTCTTTAACGTCCAGAGCAACAAGGTCGGCTTTCTCCCAAGGAGTTAGAGACCCAGTTACATCTTTAAGCCACTTCGCTGCAATTTGATCCTTGCAATCAAAAATTAAATAACCCTGCTTGTAGCAACGTTTTGCAAACTTTGGTTTAACTGCCTCGTGCCTTTGCTTCTCCATTTTTTTTTAGAAGAGCCTCTTGCAGAGCATCGAGCTGCTCTGTCGTCATTTGGACTGTAGGATCTCAATCTCCACCATTTTTGCCGCCTCACTATAGGAGCAATCATCTGACTTAGTAACTGCCGATAGGTAACCAAATTGCTTTGGAATACGTACATCAGCTTTTCCTGGTCGTTGGTCAGCCCCCTTCATCGATTTGGCTTGGTTATTAGTGTCGGCCAGTCCAGCACGCAGTTTCGGACAAAGATTCATCTTCGTCCTCTTTACGACCGGCTTATCTCCACTACTGCCTTGGCACCATCTCTGGATCGCTTAGCTGCGCTCGGAGTTAGAGGAACATCTCTAGAAAATACTTGTTTTCGAGCTAGTGATAATGGAACTGTTGCTCTCTCATTGCTACCAGTATTTGAGTGCTGATCAACATGGGTTTACTTCTGGTCGCTCTACGACCACTAATCAGCTGTGCCTCACTTTGTATATTATCCAAAGCATGACTGACCGGACATTCAGACGGACGTTATATATATCGACTTATCTGCGGTAATCTTCTGAGTTGATTCCGTTCGTATATCACGGGTCGCCAGCTAGGTTCTCCGGTACATCAGGTATACCTCAAGGACCTGGGACCGTTGATTTTCATACTCCACTTCAATGACGGATGTGCAACAAGGAACCGGGTTTTTGTGGAATCGAAAGTCGGCTTATTCTCAAAGGTCGACCCTGACCACACTCTGGCACAGTGCACGATGACCAAGTGCAGGCCTCTGTGTTCAGTCCATAAGGATTAAAAACACACACACACACACACACACACACACACACACACACACACACACACACACTAACTTGGAAAACTCATAATTCAAGAACGATTCATCGTAGAACGTTTTTTTTTATCAAACTTAAATGAAATTTAATGAAAAATTTGGAAAAAATATAATCTAAAAGATTTTACACAGTGAAGGATTTTTTTTTCGAAAAGTCATGAAAATTTTTGAAGAAAATATTTTCTTGTTTATTAATTCATAAGCTTACATTGGGGAAATTTTGGCGATGGGCTTTTTATTGGTTTTTGAGAAATGCTCGAAAAACTATGTACCTATCACTTGTTTTCATACAAAAATGTTTTTTTTATTATTATGGTACGATACGGTTTGGGCCGAAGGGTCTGAGATTGTTACGAAACTTTGTCCACGCGTAGGGTCCATGGAGACATGAACAAAAAACAATATTAAAAAATTAAGTGATGCCAGTTTACTTACAAAATTTTCCACAATGAAGGAAAATTTCTTGGGAAACCATTTTCTGAATCATCGAAAATTTTGAAAATAATATTTCATTATTTATTACTGCATAAGCTTACAGCTTTTTTTTTGTTTTTGAGTAATGCTATACTATAGGCTCGTCACTCGTTTTCATACAAAAATAAGAAGAAGCAGAAAATAGTGAAACAAATTGCTGAACAACAATCCAGAGCGTTATACTTTTGCAACGACCGTCTGCCTGCGTTTTGATCGATGCCGAAACATATGCGAAAGAAGTGCCTCCTTTAGCTCAATCGGTAGAGGCGCAGCTATACTGCAGCACCAGACTGGAGGGGGCTGGATTTGATTCCCGGTCTGATCTAGAAATTATAAGAATAAAGAAGAAATCATCTCAATGAAGCAATTTGAATCAAAACAGGCCAAAACAATGACCAAATCGGCCTTTGACCCTGGGAACTTTTTTTTTTTAATAATCATTTATTTGTACAGGCGCAATCGAATCAACTTTACAGAGCCAAGTTTTCATATGTATGTACATCAATTATCTTAAACTAAAGTTAAAGGGGTAAAACCGATTACTCACGGCTGTCTCGAGGTTAATAGGAGTTACAATTTACGGATGGGAAGATTGGTGGGAATTTAAAGTATGGTCTACATAACACATTAATTTTAAATTCATAATTGTCTAAACACTTATAACTTTACAATTTAAGGTTTTCTTTTGACTTGAACATTTTTTGATAAAGAAAAAAAAAACACACACACATACACAGATAAAAAAAATTATAGTAAACATATACGTTAAACTAACTACAACCTTAAGCTTATGTTAGTCAAAAACACATTAATGAGTTTCATGTACTCCAAATCACGCACAGCCAAAATATCTCGAATTGGCACATAGGATTGTCTACCTCGAGCCCGAAGGGAATCATAAAGCTCAGATCTGACTCAACGATGCTCAGCGTCTCGACCCACATCCATCCCTCTAAACCAAGATTTCTTCGACACCTTTGGGATGATAGAATATTGCCATCGCCCCAAATTTCCTTGACTCTATTTATACTGCCAGCTGACGAGTGACTGTTGTCGAAAAATAGGAAAAAAATCATTGAAGGCGATTTGTCGATCACAAATATCGCCTTCCATAGCGCCCACCTTTGCAAGCGAGTCCGCTCTCTCATTGCCCAGAATTGAACAATGAGATGGGACCCATACAAAGATGATGATGAAATAACGCGAAGATAAAGCACTTAGAAACTCCTGTATTTTCATGAGAAAATACGAGGAGTGCTTTACCGACCTCAATGAGCGAATAGCCTCTATAGAACTGTTACTATCCGTGAAAATGCAACACTGATCCAGTGTTTGTGAGGCAACAATTTCTAGTGTAAAGTGTATTGCCGCTAATTCAGCGACATATACGGAACAAGGAGCTTGAAGTTTACGATTGGCGCTATAAATTTCATTAAATATACCAAAGCATGCTGACTCCTCTATCAAAGATCCGTCAGCGAAGAACGATTTAGTTTAATCAACTTAGCCAAACTTTGCAGCAAATATTATCTTGAGGGTACAAGGAAACACGTCTGTTTAGGTTGAACAAATAACAAGGAATATCTTTATTTATCTCTTCTAACAAATACTTTGAATACCATGGCTTGCTATTTCTGTTGCTACCTCTTCACTCCTCCACACTTGAAGTCCAAGCTTATTCCGGAAATATTCCAGCTTCACACGTCTCAGTGGCTTGTTTAGGATATCAACCACCATCTCGTTAGTAGGAATATAGACTACGTCAATAGTTCCGTTTCGATAAAGGTCCTTAATAAAGTGGTATCGAGTATCCACATGTTTCGAGCGTTGCTGGACAGAATCTTGCTTCAGCTGCTTGATACAACTTTGGTTGTCTTCTCCAATGACCACCGGATACTTCACCTCTTCGCCAATTGACTTGAAAAGCATCAATATCCATAGTAATTCTTGCCGATCATACTTTGATATTTGTCCTTCGAAGGTAGTAGTTCGCTCTCCTCCTTCTGCTGAATGAAGCCTGGCTCCATCGGTACTTTTGCAGGTTTTGCATCCTCCAATCCGGAACGACTCGCTAGCTTCCAGGCTCAATGAAAATCCTGTAGTTGTGCGTTCAACTTGGATCCCAAGATAGTGCTTCGCATCTCCCAGGATCGTCAGCGAGAAATTTTATAAGTTCCGCCTTCCAGCAACAGCCAACAGTGTTCTCAGGGTTACCTGCTTCGCGACGGGGGCGAATACTTCGTCGTAGTCACATCCGTACTTCTGGGTGTAGCCTTGCGCTACCAGGCACGCTTTGTAGCGCACCACTTCACCTTGGTCATTCTCCTTCCGCTTAAAAATCCACTTACATCCTACAGGGCGCTTACCAGCAGGTAGGTTCTCTATGACCCACGTTTTATTGCTTCTCAGAGAGTTCATTTCCTCTTCCATGGCAGCTTTCTACTCTTCCCAGTGTGAACTATTCTTAGCTTCAGCAACGGTTCGAGGATCTCGCGACTGCGCCGCAAGAGCTGCTCCAGGATAACGTGGAGGGGGAACCCCCTTGTTGTTCCTCAATGACCGTCTCACATCTCTTGAATCATTAATTGTTTCATCCTGCTCCTCCTGTTCCACAGAATCTCCAGAATCCTCTGCGAAACTTCCATCATCCGTCATAATGGTGTTGTTTCCACTCATCATGTCGAAAAATTCTTCATCCGCATTTGATTTTCTTCTTTGATATCGTGGGCAGGTTCACGGACCTTCCGTGCAGGATTTTGATTCTCTAGGAACTCGTACGCTTCATCTTCATCAACGCATACCGTGACATCTGGAACAAATCGTACATCTCGATTTACTACACGCGTGTGTGTCTTCGCATCAATCAGCCGGTATCCTTTGTGGCTATCCGAGTATCCAACCAAGATAATCGTCACGGCTTTGGGGTCCAGCTTCGTTCTTCTCTCTTTAGGAATATGGACGTAGGCAGGGGTCTCGAAAACTTCTAAATGTTTCAAATCAGGTTTCTCTTCGTACCACAATTCATATGGCGTCTGATTCACAGCAGCCGTCGGAAGTAGATTCTGCAAATAGTTCGTCGTATTCACGGTCTTCGCCCAGAACTTGTACGGCCCATAACGATCGATTTTTTTGTTCAGCAACTCCGTTCTGCTGGGTGTAGGTGTAGGCCGTCGTAAATTGTTGCTGTATTCCTTCTGCTTTGCCAAACATCTCCATCTCGTGGCTCTTGAATTCTCCTCCTTGATCCGATCTCAAAATTTTCGGTTTTCTACCAAAACGATTCTCCGTTGCGCGAACGAATTGCTTGAAACAGCTGAACACCTCTGACTTCTGTTTCAGGAAAAATACCGTCGTGAATCTGCTGAAATCATCAATCAGCGTCATTAAATATCTGCATCCACCAGTTTGAGTATTCAGATGGATGTCGATCAGATCCAGCGTTGCCTTCGACCTCCGTTTTGCCTTCTTGGGAAACGGCAATCTCGTCATCTTCCTTCAATACAGCATTCACACGTACCGCTTCCAGCACCGCAGTCACGGATTGTGATACCGGTGGCTAGCTTCAACCTTTCCAGTTTGAGGATTGCTTCGTTGTCTCGATGTCCCAACTTCCGGTGCCAACAATGCAAACAATTCGGTTGGTGGCACACATTCATCGCTTTTGCTTCTTTGTGGATTTTGTTCACGTAATACAAACGTGACTTCTATGACGACGCTTGAATCAATGCTCAGGAACTTGGATTCTTCACTGCACATATGTAACGATGCAGCAGAATCGATGATCCACTGTGATGGTCCATGTTCGTTCTTCACCGCTTGTGATCTTGACGAAAATACAAATTCACCGCTACTTTCTTCCGCTACATTCGCTTTTTGAACGCTTCTTTGTTTCGAAAAAGTTTTTACCGGCTCTTCTGGTTTCTGCTGTTGCATCCACTGTCGGCAGTCCTTGCGCTTGTGCCCGGGCATCTAACAGAAATGGCACAGAACTGGCTTCTTCTTGAACTCCGTTCTCAACAGTGATTCCACTCCTCCTGAGCTTCTGCGCCGAGCAACTTCATCTACCAGCTTACCTCGCACGAACTCCATCGTCAGATCAGCATCCGGACGTCCTTCCAAATCGGTGACCAGAGTAGAGAACGAATCCGGAGCTCTTGACCAGCGATCGCGAGTTTCTCGAAATGATCTTCCATCCGGCTAACGTACGCTCCAACATCTTCACCGTCAACGTATTCCATCCGCATCACCTTCCTGAGGATTGTCGTCTTGCTGGTTCGTCCCTGCTTCTCGTGAGCCCCACGGATTGATTCCCAAGCTTGTTTTGCGGTCGTTGTCTTTTTGATGAGGCTGTACTGGGTAGACTCGACAAGCAGCCCAATCGTGGTCCTCGCCCGTTTGTCTCCATCGTCCCACTCAGCAAGATCCGCTTCATTACCGGGAACCGCCGCTGTCGTTGATCGCTCGGAACAGTAGCAGCTCCACTTCAAACTTTCAGTCGGAATAATTCACGTCGTTCAGTTTCTTTACTCTAATTTTTTCCATTTTCAATCTTCACTTGTCAGAAATTTTCCGTTTTCAATGCAGACCTGATGAACTCAGGCCCATAACCTCTTGAGGGTACAAGGAAACAAGGTCTGCTTAGGTTGAACAAATAACAAGGATCTTTATTTATCTCTTCTAACAAATACTTTGAATATCATGGCTTACTACTTCTGTTGCTACCTCTTCATATAACCGGAGCAATCATAGGACGATGATGTTCTGGGATTCCATCTGGGAACTTTTGTGTGTTGATTTAAAAAGCAGCTCATAGGAGCAGGTTTTAACACAGTAGTAAAGGCTTGCTACATTTTTTTCAATGCTTAGCAATTTTTACTCGGTATTGAATTATTTCACTTTACTTTTATTTAGATTGAATTACCTTAACATTGACCAAAATATTTGTTCCGATTAGCATATTATACCATAGGGGCTATTCATAAACCACGTAGACTTTTCTGGGGGGATGGGGGGTTTGGCAAAAGTATACGCTCCATACAAGAATTAGAAAAAATTGTATAGAAGAAAGTCTACGAAGGGGGGGGGGGAGCTTTTCAAAAATGACTCTACGTGGTTTATGAACAGGCCCATACTGACAACCTGAAAGCCAGAAATTCACGAACCCACCGTGTCCCAGCTCACTACTGGATACCTTGCTTGCTTGCTATTTGGTGCAAGGCATGTACTCCCTGAACTCAACCAATCTAACCAACCAACCAACAAACGACGACGCCGAACGAACAAATCGAAGAACGGCCATTCGAGAGGAACGTCGGCCGGGTTAGTCGTCATCATTATAGTCATTTAATCGCACCATTCAACGCGAGCTGACTGACTGACTCGAACGGACGGGGACAGGCGTTCCCGTCCCCTTCCGAGTTCTCCTTTGTCCGTGCCAGGGGCTTCGAATCACGCCCCGGCTCCAACGACGGCATTATACGCAGGCAAAAGGGTATAATGACGCGATGATGATTTCTTTTTCTACGATTTTCGCTCGACAATCGAACAACAGCAAAATAGCCCCTGGATGAGTGAGAGTTGATCCGATTGACTCTGATTTGATTTTGTGCGAGCAGGAGATGTTGTGGGGCGGTGGGGGAACGTGACTTCTGTGACGATTTGCGGCTCGTCGTCGTCGTCGTCGTCGTCGTTGTTCTAATTTCTATTATTGACTGGCTTCTCTTTTGTGCTGCGGGGTTGTTTTACTCCCGAGTAGTGCGCTTTGATGGTTGTAAGTCTTCGTACCTACCGTGGATTGCGTTGGTTGATGATCATTTGCCAGTAATGGGTAACCTTCTGTCGTTTGGCTTTAGAAATAGTCGTTGGGGTCTCATTGTTGGAATGGTTGGCGAAAAGTTTGTAATCTGCGATTGATGACCTGATTTCGTGTTGGCGCTTCGTGGTTCGATGAAGAAGATTAAAAGGCACGAGATTCCAAATGTCAGCTGGTGCGAATAGTTTGAACGGTTGGGAAATCGCTAGTTAAATGTTTGAGATAAGCATGGTCCAATAGAACGTCGTTTAATGGCTGTAAATCTTCAGCCAAATTCCACTTCCTTTCGTAAACATTAATTCACTGCATTAAATTTGAACTACTCCAACTAACCAATTCAACGAACCAACTTCCCAAGTACATTAGAATGTCAGACCGTCCCGAAAAGACTCTTGTACATCCCGCCTCTCGTTCGATATGGCTATTAATTGCGTGAAACCGCATACCGTTTGATTTCCTCTGCTTATTATACCTTGACTTTGATCGCATCTCCTTCCCGTTCTGTGGCTTCTCTTGGGAATTGTGTTCAATTTGACTGACGTCGTCATCTTCCCGAACATCGGCCAATACCAAACATCTCACGATCCCGGGCACTGCAATTCAAACCGTTTGCTGCGATGCGATGTTATTATCGATTATTTATGCAATGCAATTATACCACCGTTTGCTTAATTGACTGTAAATAAAACATTTAACCGTCAGCAGCTGTCCGATGAGACGATGACGACGACGACGAACCGGTGGGTGATCGATTGGAGTTGGTCGATCGAGCGACGAGTTTTTTCTTCTGACACTTCGCATATACCATAAACCATAAAAATGCAACACTTAATTGCTTTAACACCCCCTCAACGACACATGGCCTGCTCGGATTGCTCAGGCACCGGCGGACGGACTCGCACGGGCTAATTATATAGGGGGCTAAATTGCCGTCTGGTGGAATTGAGTTGCGCTCACACTTGCTAGGTATATTTGACTAGAGAGAGAGACAATCGGGCGGGCGGTGGGACAACCTTTGAGACGAATCGTAAAGGTGGATCTCCAGCCTAAAAACTAGTGGCAGTGGCAGCAGGTTTTGATTTCGACATACGTACTACGTGTGAAGATACGCTTTTTCGAATTTGATTTGGCGAGAAACGCAGAAGGTCGGATCGAATTATAATTATTGAAGTCGTTTCGGTTAATTCGAGGTTAGATTTAAGTTGGTGGATAAGGTTCGAGAAATTAGCGTTCGTAGCCAGGGTGAAATTTTTTGGCACCAGTACGGTGGGTGAAGTAATCGGTGGGATTCCTTTCTGAAGACGCACGATTAAAGTGTAAAGAATGTGATCGACCGGAATTACCGTATGTGCTGCCTGATTGTTGAAGATGAATTACCACAAAAAATACCAAGAGCAATTGTCCTGTAATTGTGATACGTTGCAAGTAATATACTCTGTCGGTATGGGAGCAGAGCAGTGCACTATGGTACGAATGGACAAATTTCGCGACAAAAGTCGATAACTCGAAAACCATTAACTTTAGACAGATGATGTCTTCGGAAGATTTAATTTAAAAAATTAGATCTATCTTTTGGTTTGAGTGGTGACAAGGGTGGTTCTTTTCTGTTCATAATAAAAATTTCAACTTTTTGTTCTTAAGACGTAGAGGATTTTTTACTTCTACAGAATTAGAGATATTTTAATATAATGAAACATTGCTGAAAAAATGTAACTTCTATCTCATCTACGTACCGTTTTAAAACAGTTTTTCAGACTGTCCTTAGGGTGGTACTTAAAAAAACATTTTTTTGCTGTTATTTTTTTGTTTCAATTTGAATTTGAAAACTTTTGCAGAGACGACTTTTAGGGTATAAAATGACGCACGCACTTTAAAGACACAAAATAGTTGCTAGTTATAGTGTAAAAACAAGGGTTGAAGTGTAAAAAAAAAACGTTTTTGATGTGTTATGTCTGTTTGTCTGTGATAGAAATGTTAATAAATAAACGAAGATGGATTAAAATAAACAGAAAAAAAAAGAAAATCATTTTCATAAAAAAAATCTTGCGTTGATACGCTATTTGATGATAAATGTTGATGCTGTTTATCGAAAATAATGCACAACAAATGCAAAACTACCAATTACAAAACGAAGTTTTCTCCTCAAGGGACAAAAGGGGACAAACAATTGTGCATAAGTCTTGTAGATGAAAGTTTTTACTTTCAGTTCACGTACTCTGTGTTTCGTAAATATTTGCAAATAAGGGAGTGAGATATCTTGCAAAAACGTATTATTTCACTTAAACCCTTACAATTTTTTATACAATCACTAGCATCTACCTTGTATCTTCAAAATGTGCGTCAGTTTATACCCTAAAACTCATCTCTGCAAAGTTTTCAAATTCAAATTGAAAAAAACAAAATTAACGGCAAAAAAACTGTTTTTTAAAGTCCCACCCTAAGGAAAGTTAGATAAACTGTTATAAAACGGTATGTCAAATCTGTATCCACATTAATCCGGAAACCTTCAACTCATTGTAACTATTGAAATATTGCACGTAGGAATGAAAAATTTCACTGTGGTATAGCTGAGTCTAGGATGAAAAAGACTATGATTGATGTTTATATTTCATGTTTAGTTTTCAAGATGGCGACGAAAGAAAAACAAGTGCGCGAGCGAATTTTGTACGGGCGTACGGCAAATCCTGACTTGTCAATACGGGACCTTGCAAAAACATTGGATTTGCCTAAATCTACTGTTCACGATGTGCTCAAATCATTTTCGGAACGTTTGACGGTGGAGAAGAAACCAAGAGTGGAGAAGAAACCAAGAAGTAACAAAACACAGGACGCGCTGATCGCAGTCATGGACCGAAAGGTGAAAAAAGGATATTAACGAAAAACCCAAATCTCTCCATTCGAACGGTGGCTCGTAAAGTAGGGATGTCACCTGGTTTTGTCCAAAAATAAAAAATAAACGGTTGGGACTCAAGTCGTATAGAGTAAAAACAGTTCCAAATCGCAACGACAAACAGAACTTGGCAGCAAAATCACGGGCTCGACGTTTGTACTGCGAGGTATTTGACTGAGGAGAAGTTTTCATGCGTTGTTATGGACGATGGAAACTTATGTCCCTGGAGGATTTCAAGCAGCTTCCGGGGCCGGCTTTTATTCTGCTATGGCCAGAAATGCTACAGCTGAGTATTTCAGGAACGAAGAAGGACTCGAAATTCTATCCAAAAAATACCTTGTGTGGCAAGCGCTAATTTGCGCGTCGGGCAAAAAGAGTAAATCTTTCGTCACTACAGGCACAATCAACAAGGAGATCTATCGAAGAGTGTCTGCAGAAGCGGAGTGTCTGCAGAAGCGATTGCTACTCTTCATCAAAAGTCTACAAAAAAAACCTTTGTTCTGGCCCAATTTGGCATCATGCCACTATGCTTAAAACTGTGATGGAGGGGTACCAAGCAAATCAAGTGAACATTGTACCAAAAACCTCAAACCCGCCAAATTGCCCAGGGCTACGACCCAATCGAGATATTGGGCTCTGTATGAAGCTTTCTCGAAAGAAGCATGGAATCAAAGACATCAAAAACTTCCAGCAAAATTTGGACAAAGACGCCTTCTACAATTTCTGAAGAGTCTGTACAAACCCTAATGGACGGAGTTAAGCGCAAATTTCGAAAATTTAATGCAAATACCGAATAACTATGTTTGGTCTTCACGAATTGTTAAAACACATCCCAAGAATCTGAAATAAACAACTACGACGGAGATATAATGCGAAATTTATGTTTGATTCATGTTTTGAGGGTCCGGATTATTGCGGATACAGACCTTAGATGAAATAGAAGTTAAATTTTTTCAGCAATTTTCATTATTTTAAAATATCTATTATTCTGTAGAAGTAAAAAATCCTTTAAATCAAAAAAATAAAAAGGTGAAATTTTTATTATGAACAGAAAAGGACCACCCTAGTCACCACTCAAACCAAAAGATAGATCTATTTTTTTAAATTAAATTAAAAAAGTGAATGGTTTTCGAGTTATCGATTTTTGTCGCGAAATTTTTCCATTCGTACCATAGTGCATTGTCGAGAAGCTGGACGATGGGCTTATTTTCGTGCAAACTTCAAGGCAAAAGCTGTCCATGTAACAACACTTCCTATAAAGAACGAAATAATAACAGTAATGATATTATGATTTCCTCGAATAATTTAAACTACGAAAGTGACGAAAATTGAGAAGCTGTATGATTGCAATGTCAAAGCGACCACCTTTTCGCCCTGCCTCTCAAATGTCTTGGTGCATGATGTGACATTAACCCTGTAAACACGGGAAACGTCATTTAGCATCGATGAGGAACATTTTCAGCATTTGTTTCATAAAAAATCGAAAAAAACTGCTTTTATAAAAATCGAAAAAAATCAGTAAAATGGCATCTATTATTTCCGTTGAGAAACAACAGAGAGCATCAATTCTAATGGCTGCCGTCGAGAATGCTTCAGCGTAAGCCCTTAAATATTTAAATATCAATACCGATTTAAGCCAACAGTAAGAATGCTCGAGTCACTCGCAAAGTGTGATGGTGGTTTACTTCTAGGGGAATTTTTTTTTCAAGCTATACCGAAGAGCCGCATTGAATCGATTTAATGGGGTCACTCACAAAGTGTAAGATGGTTTACTTCCTTGAGAAAACAATTTTCTATTTTTAAACTATGCTTAGCAACCCGTTAGAGCACATCCAAACAAACAGTGCGGAAAGTGTTGAGATCACTCAGAAAGTGTGATGATGGTTTCCTTCACTGATTTGTTTTAAACTACACTGCTATGAACTGATTTAAACCAATAATATGGATGCTGTTGGAGCCACCCACAAAGTGGTGGTGATGGTTTACTTCTTAGAGAACAGAATATTTTTATCAAGCTATGCTTGATCACCGCTTTGAACCGATTTATATCAACTGTAAGGAACAGTGTGGTTAGGCCACTTACCAAATGTGCTGGTCGTTCATCATTTAGAAGAGACGACAACTTTTAAATAACGCCTGAGAGCTCTTGTGAATCGATTTAAACCACCAGAAAATTTTCTGTTGGGTGGCTCACCTCAATGGTGGATCATTTCATTGAAAAAAATCAAACTTTGCTAAATAGCCGCTTTGAATCGATTCATACCAATACTGAGGATGCTATTGGGGCCACTCACAATGTGTGATGGTGGTTGTCTTCATTTGGAAAACAATTTTTTTTTTAATATAGCTGCTTTGAACTGCTCTAACCAATAATATGGATACTTATGGGAATCACAAAGTGTGATGGTAGTACATTTAACTGGAAGAAAAATTGTTTTTTAAGCTATGCTGAAGAGCCGCTTCGAATCAATTTAATAGGGTCACTAACAAAATGCCTTCCTAGAGAAAACAATACTTATTTCAAAGTCTGCTTTACTGCCACTTTGTACAGAATCAAACAAACAGAAGGGTGATGTTGCGGTCACTCACAAAGTGTGATGGTGGTTCATTTGGAAAACAAACTTGCCACTTTGACTGATTTAAACCAATGTATGGATGCTGTTGGGGCCACTCGCAGAATGCGATGATGGTTCATTTCATAGAGAACTGGTTCATTTTATCAATGTTTTTCCGCAGCACCCAATCTTTTTTCCGAGCGCGCAGTTCGACCAGATTGTGTTCACTAGCCAAGACATAACATAGAAACTGAAACATGCGATGCTTTCGGAAATTTGCAGTGATGAAATAAATCGGCTGCCTTTATCTTTCAGGAGGCTGAAGGAATAGAAACTTGTTTTATTTTTTCCATCAAGATTGAAATTGAGCTCTAAATTTGCTAATCTTTGCTTACATTCCGAGTAAAATCCGAGTCCAATTCGAGAAGCAAATGTAATAGGAAGAAATATCGGAATTTTTACGTCCTTAGTTCAGAGGAGCTCCATCTGTTTTGGTTCTAAAGGGACCTTATTCCTTGAAGATGTTGAATTTAATCGAATAGTAGAACTTGGTGAGACCATTCCAAATGTTTTTTTTTTTTCCAAATTTTCCAATTTTTTTTTTGAAAGCAAGCAGTATTAATCCAATGATGGAATGAATTATTAAACAATGTTAACCAATTTTGATTATCGATGTGGATTTAAGATGCTAAATAAGTACATGTTCGTTGAATACTATGGAATTTTAGTCAATGGAGATTTTCTGTAATTTTAATTGTACCCTTGCGCTGAACTGGCCGGCTTGACGTGCCACAAGGGCAAAGTAGGGATTCTTTGTCAAGACCTCAGTTTCCAGCTACTACGGAGAGCTGTGATGCTATTAGCTTCGGTTGGGGGAAGGACTTTGCTACCCGTCGAGTTCCCCAGCAGAAAGTGGTTAGGCGTCAAAGACTCCTGATCCGCTGATTCCAAAGGGATGTACGTCAGTGGTCTGGAATTGACCAACGCTTCTGCGCCATAGATGATGGTTTCCAGGGTCTCATCATTGGGTTTTTGAAGAGTGTCCAGAGCTGAGCCAACTGCTGTCTTGACCGATGTTCAGGAGTAACATAACCCAACCCTTGCTACGCCACTGTGGAATGAGAGGACTTTCCCTCCAACGATCGTTTCAACGAATAGAGATGGTATTCTCCCTACCACTTCGACCGATAGCGATCACGGGCGATCGTTATCGGTGACGTCACCGCTTTGGATCATCTGGTTGCTAGATAGTGAAAGATCGGGTGTGCAGTAGTCGTGTCAGCTCTGACTCTCGAAAAGGATGGATGGGAGCAGAGCCACAATGGAAAGGAAGAATGTTCTGTGTTAATTGTTTGTGACGTAGTAGTATTTAGTTCTGTAAATACTGTAAATAAAATGTATGTGAACGAACTATGTGTATTGCGTAAGAATGTTGTGTGATACGGACAAGATGTGCTGTGTGATGGCTGGACGGATGTGTGATGTGGTGCGATGAAACAGAACTCTAAAAGAAACCCCCAAATCAACCAAAATACAGTCCACTCATGGAGAAGCCCCGTATATTCCACCCCACTGACAGAGCAAATTCCTTACCCCTCCAATCGATGTTGGTTAGGATCCGATAACCCAACAACTGACCTGACGAGTCGCTCCCACGCTCCACCCATGTGTGGGGCTGCTGGAGGGATGAATTTCCAGGCAGTGTTTGAGTTCGTGAACGTGTTTGCTATGTCCTCGTTGCTTATAGCGATCTCCTCCTGAAGCTGCCGGTTGGCCCCTTGAAAGCAGGTGCCGTTATCGGAATAGAACACTGCTGGTGATCCACGACGACATATAAATCTCCGTATAGCCATACATGATTCCGTAGACAAGCTATTTACTACCTTCATATGCACCGCTCGAATCGTTAGGCAAGTAAATAATGCAACCCAGCGTTTCACCTGGCTACGGCCCACTTTGACCAGCACTGGTCCAAAGTAATCAACTCCAACGAATGTGAACGGACGTACAAATGGCTGTAACCTTTCCATGGGGAGAGGTGCAATTACTGGGGCTTTGGGAATGGCTTTGGTGATCTTGCAGAACATGCAGTTTTTTGCAACCCTTTGCACAAGAGATCTCAGCTTGGCCACTTCGAAGCGCTGTCGCATTTCGTTCACCACTGTCTCGCGGTTGGCGTGACGAAGCCGACGATGGTACCAATCCGTAATGAGTGTTGTTACTGGATGACATTTTGGAAGAATAGCAGGATACTTGGCTTCAAATGGCACGTACGATGCAGCACCTATGCGACCACCTATGCGAGTTGTCGGATCTGGACAACTCTCCCTGGGTGAGTATATTAATACGCAGATTCTGTTAGGTGTTCTTTGGGCGCGAGTTATCGATAAACCGAATAACGTACGCCATGGTTCGCTGCAACTTTGTCCATTGGCTGAACCTGGAATACTCCAACAGCGTTGGGTGGTTGAAGTGTACCTGTACCTTTCGCACTTCTTCATGGGTTGTAGCTACGGAGGGTTGTTGCGGCCAAGACTCCTCATCATAGCGCAGAAATTCAGGTCCTCGAAACCAAGGACTATTAGATTCCAGGTTCAGCCCGGTTTTCCATTTCGTAGCAACATCCGCAATATTCAACTTCCATGGTACCCATCTCCAGTCAAGCGGGTCACTCAGAGTAAGGATCTCTCCGACACGAACCGACACGAACTTGTGAAAACGGCGGTGGTCAGAACGAATCCAGGCCAATACCGTAGTGGTACGTATGATAGCCCAGAATCGAGGCATGAAAGCGAACTCCTAACACTGCAGCCTTCAACTCGAGCCTCGGGATTGAGAGCGTCTTCAGAGGAGCTACTTTGCTTTTGGCTCTCACAAGTGACAGCTGAATATTACCGTTTTTCACCAGTCGGAAGTATATGGCGTACGAATAAGCTGCATCACTGGCGTCTACGAAAACATGGACTTGCAGACCTTCCAAGGTATCGGGAAACGGGGAAAAGTAGCAGCGTGGTATCATCAGTTTATCCAGCACCGGGAAGAGGTCCACCCACTGGCGCCATTTTCGATAGAGGTTTTCGTTTATTGGATCATCCCAGCCTGTCCCGGAAGTCCATGTCCCTTGAATAATTATTTTCCCGTGCACAAGAAAATGGGAGATCAGCTCCAGTGGGTCGAATAGACTCATACCGACCTTCAACACTTCTCTCTTGGTAGGGACGTGTACCGCGTCTACGATAACACGAAGCTCATCTCGCAGACTTACCGTGTAGGTGAAACAATCCTCCCTGGAGAGCCAATTCATCCCCAGGAGAGATTCGTACGTTCCTTCTCTTTCAAGCATCAGAGTCTTTGGACCGTAAGCAGTCATTTGCTCTATCCCTTGAAGCAGTTCGACTGAGTTCGAGCGGAATCCCCGAATCTCGAAACCTCCTTTTGCGTGAACAACGATCACTTCCTTAACGACATCAACCGCCTCTTCGACAGTCAGGAAGCTGTCCAAGTAATCATCAACATGATGGTTTTTTATTATGGCGGTGGCCGCACGTGGATAATGGTCAGAAAACTCTTGCGCATTGATGTTTTTAACATATTGCGCAGAAGCGGGCGAACAAGTGGCGCCGAAAGTGGCTACGTCCATGACGAAAACCTGGATTTGCTCGGAGGGACTATCCCTCCAGAGGAAACATCTCCTTGATATCACCAGAAACGGCCACGGGAAACTGACGGAAGGGCACATAACAGCTGGCAATGGTATTAACAAATCTGGACCTTTGTGAAGTTTGGAGTTGAATGAAACGCCGTTCGTATCTGCTGCTGCGTCCCAAACTAGCCGCACCTTGTTCGGTTTCTTCGGATGGACAACGACTCCTAGCGGGAGAAACCAGACACGTTTCATATCTGCGTTTGCCAGTTCACAGTCGGTAGCTTTGTGTGCATAGCCCTTTTGCACATACTCAGCAATTTTCTCGCAAACTTGCCCTTTCAAGGATGGGTTTTTGTTGAGCTTTCTTTCTAAAGAAATTAGTCGACGAACTGCCATAGGGAAACTATCCGGAAAATTCGGATTCTCGTCCCGCCATAGAAGACCAGTTTCGAAGCCCCGATTGGTCCGCTTGGTGGTTTGCTCCAACAGTTTCCTAGATCGACTATCCTCCTCCGATTCCAGGACATCGCTGGGTCCAGTAACACCAGTGTCTTCCAACGCAAAGTAGTCTCGTAGTTGGTCGTTGAGCTGATGGTCCCGATCTGATAGTGCAGCAGCATGGAAGTTGACCACTGCTGTTTGCTTTGATGAGCCGGCCACGCTCCCGAAAATGCTCCAACCTAGACGACACTTTGCAGCGATTGGATCCGTTGGTCCACCTTCTCGCAATTTCAATGGAACTCCCAGATGAAGATTGTTCAATCTGATCAGCAGTTTTGGCTGGACTTGATCATAGTCATCCAACGGAAGACTCCGTGAATGTGGGTACTGTTGGCAAAGCTCCATGTACTTCAGTGTTTGCGGAGGCAGGACCAAACAGCTGACCGTACGCACTTGGCATAGTTTGTGACGAGTACCAGCACGTTTTTCCGATATGTCCAGCTGAATTAGTTGAGACCCTGGTTCCTCACGGGTTACCTTACCCGTCCACTGTAACGTTAGCGGTTCTGAAGGGCCGGATACACCGAGCCGCGTAGCGATCGTCTTTTCTAGAAGGGTAATGGAAGAACCCTCATCGATAAAGGCGAAGATGGCTTCGGAACGACTTCCCGCATGTAGGACCACAGGAAGAATGCGGAACATAGTGAGACGACCACTCCCTAGCGTTAGGTGGTTTGCAGTCATATTGGGGGATGGGTGCGACGAAGACGGAGAATGAAGTAGTTTATTATGTTTTTGGCGACATCCCTCAATCCCACAACCTTGCCAGGACTTACAAGGCCACTTGCCATGACTGTTGAGACAGGTACGACAAATCCCAGTTTTATCAACAATTTTCCACCGTTCATCAATACTTAAAGATTTGAAGCGGTGACAGTCGACAACTCGATGCTCCTCTCGTTTGCACGCTGCGCATGGCTGACCTGCTCTCTTGTACGATGTATAAGTTGGTACGACGGGAGACGCTGGGACCGCCGAATGCGCCTGTACCATGCCTTTCTCTTTGGACCTCTTTTGTTCACTCTTGAAGCTCCGACTTGGCAATTTTTCTCCATCACCTGTCTCGCTGCCATTTGGCTTGCTTCCAACGGTACGACGGGAGATGCCCCGAAATGCTGGCGTTGTAAAGTTGACGGAAAATTCGAGATGCCTCTGCGACCCGATGCATCGATGCCTGGCCGATACATCGAACAGTTGGAAACACGAGCTGATTGTCCTCCACCGTTAGTTTCAGGCCATTGACGAGGCTCATTGAGTAACTGTGATATCGGGATATCAGGGGAATCCGAACGTTGCCCAGACGGCAACATCGGGGATTGGCTAACCGGTATCGATGGATGTGCTAGTCCCGCGTTAGACGTCGTCGGGGGAATCGGTGGACCAGAGGGCGGCATCGACAAGCCAGGTGGCACTGATTGCTGGACAGGCGTAGGATTTACTGGTAAGTGACGATTTTTCGTTAATATCTGATCGGCTGTTGGCGGTGGGTTCGTTCGTGAAGGGACTATTTTTCCGGAAGTCGAGCCCAAATCACGTGCTTCGGAAGGGCATTCTTCCAGCCAGTCGGATATCCTTTGCTGAGAATCACGAATCGATGCATCTCTGCTGCCACACTCGCTCAGTTGTCGGACGATAGTTTGTTTCTTCTCTAACGACTCTTTCCTAATCATCTGCTGCCTCACGCGAAACGACTTTTCATCATCCAGCTGTCGTTGACGGATTCGGGCTTCCTCCTCCATAAGAACTTTTCTCTCCTCAAGTCGACCCAAAGCTTCTTCCGTCGTTTTCTTCTTCATTGTTTCCTGGGCCTGCAGTTCTTCTTCCTTCATCATTTGCTCCTCTTCAATCAGCTTCATTTCAGTTCGTAGACGAGTTGAACGGGCACTGGAGGTCGTGCTGAGTACGACCGATGGGGAAATCTGCAGATTGGACGCCAGATCGGTGAATTTCTGGGCCTGCTTGGGAACGGATTTGGCATTTGACGATCGGTGAGACCTGGTATCGACAGGCGGAACTTTGAGATGGCAAGACGACGATGACGAATCCTTCCTCTTGCATCTCTTGCACACGTATACCTTTTCTTTCATCGAGTCATCCACATCTGCACAACGGAAGTGTTCCCAAAGCCCGCATTTGTCACAGGCAACCCATTGCTCATCTTCCAAGTCGGGTTCCGTGCAGGATTGGCAGCTGTGGTCACCAGCTTGCAGTCTGATTGTGGGTGGACGCATTGGGTCCAGGAGTGGATGCGCTGATGTTCTATAGATATTGCATAAGGGTTGTTTGTTTCCACTTTTTCGGAAGTTTATTTATTTAAATTCATCTGCTTTTTGGCGGGTATGAAAATTTAACACGTGCAGCTGCTAAGACATCTTCGTCCAAATGAAGGGTACTGTGGATTGTTGTTGTTGTTGTTGTTGATGATGATGATGATGATATTGTTGTTGTTGTTGTTGTTGTTTCGCCATCGTTGCCTGCGTTTTCGATGACGTTTTTTTGTAGTTTTTCCTAGAGGCAACGGGCACGCTACTTGACGTCATAAGGAGTGTATCGAAAAGTAGTTATAAACATTCGATGCGTTATTACGCATAAACTACTGTATATATTTTTAGCGTGTAAGCGCCATTTGCTTTGTTTACATGTCAAAAATGATTATTCGGTTCATTCATTTCCGTTGATAAAGTTGTATTCAAAATGTCGCGAATTGAATTTGAGACTAAAAAGAAAATTCTGCACACTTGGTGCACCGAAAAGGGTGTTACTTACAACCAGATTGCGAAAAGAGTAAATGTTCACCCGGCAAGTGTAAAACGCATCATCGAAAAGTTTGGTAGGGAGTGCTCCTCAAGGATTTACCAGAAGTGGCCGGAAACCCGGCTCCAGCAACCCGATTTGGACCAAAAAGTTGTGGATTATATTCAACGGAACAAATCTGCTCTCTCTGCGATCTAGCCAGCAGTTCAGGACCAGCATCGGAATGATTCAACGAATCAAGCGCAGGAATGACTTGAAGACGTACAAAAGCAGAAAGTGCCCAAACAAACTCGGAACAAAAGTCTCGTGCCAAACCAGGGCTCGAAAGCTGTACAGCTGCATTTTGGACAATGTCGACCAGTGCATTTTGATGGATGACGAAACATACGTTAAAGAAGATTCAAGAACGCTACCGGGGCCGCAGTTTTATACTAAATCTGTTGGGGAACGTGTGCCAACCGCAGATACGACTGTTGCGATGGAGAAATTCGGTCAGAAGGTGCTCATTTGGCAAGCTATTTGCACATGTGGCTTGCGTTCTTCAATTTTCTATACAAAAGGAACTATAAATGCTGAGATTTATCAAAGCGAATGTTTGAAGAACAGGTTGCTACCATTGTATAGAAAGCACCAGTCCCTCCTCTCTTCTGGCCAGATTTGGCATCGGCACATTACGCCAAATCCACTCTACAGTGGCTGACGGAGAATAACATCAAGTTCGTAGAAAAAGACATCAACCCACCAAACTGTCCCCAGTTGCGACCGATCGAACGCTATTGGGCAATAGTCAAGCGTATATTTAAGAAGGATGGTACAGTGTCCCAAAACATGACCGATTTTAAGAAAAATTGGGCGGCGGCATCCAGGAAGTGCACAAAGGTCACTGTGCAGAATTTGATGGCAGGTGTCAAATCAAAGGTACGGGCATTCTACAGAAATGAACATGATGACTAGTTTTTCCGTTTGGATCTTTTGTAAACATGTTAAGCTATAATAAACTGAAATAGTATGTTAATTTTAACCATGTTTTCATGCCTATTTTATTATTTGGAAGTTTATAACTACTTTTCGATACACTCCTTACTCAGTCCAATCACGCTTCCATACTATTATGTTGCGAAAATCCTGCATTGCGATGGTTCACCAATGACTGGAAGTTGAAGTTCCGACCGCTGTTTCTGTGGTTTTTGCTGCTGCTATTTTTGATGTTGTTGTTCAGTTGGCTGCAGGGATTATGGATTTTCTGCTGCATCAGAGCCTTCGACGGAGCGATCAGCTTGATCTTCCATCAACTCTAATGCTGCTGCAGTGGTGGGGTCGCAGGTTTATTTTTAGCCATATTTCGAAAGAGATTTTCCACATTACTGGTGAGCACAGGCGACCGGTTGTTTTTAAATTAAGCAATTAAGTCTGTTTATTGTTAATTAAGTAAATTAAGCTGTTATTGTTAATGTCGCTAACTACTTTTCGATACACTCTTTACAGAACCAAATGCCTGCCTGAATTGGCCGCCTTCACCCGGAAGCACCATGTCGGTGAGAGAAGATGTTCTTAACAGCCATTCTTGCGAATTTGATCGCCTATGCCAGAAGTTCGTTGGAAGAGACTGGACCAACCTGAACATCACGCGGACCCTGCCGAACGATCTCCAGCTACGGCCAATCGATGAATTTCTGAGGCCAACCGTCAAACGCGCAGGATCGATTCCGACAATTTGATGGCCAACGCGAAGAAAAAGTTGATCGAAATAACGAAATAAAAATATGTTAAATGTTCAATAAATAAAAGATTTACGAAAAATTTGTTTCACGGATATTTTTTCCCTGTACAAACTGGCCATTTATGTTTCATACAGACGTTCCCTTTTTCAGAAAATCTTTCAGTAACACGCCTTTGTCGTCAAAAGTGAAGTTACTCAAATTTGAGCAGATGTAACTGGAAATGACAAGCGGACAAATCAGAAACATCGACTCCAAATTAAGTAAAATTTACGGTTCAATTCAAATCTCAATCGAATGCCATCCAATCCTTCTCATTCGCTGGGATATCAACGCCATTAAAGTCCAATTACTCCTCTGACAGTTAGCAGTGTGTTTGGTTGGTTCGACATCACTCACATTTACCACACTCTAATCATCATCAGCATACAGAGGCGAACAAATTACGGAACGAGCCGGTTGAGCTTTCTGTCAGAGAACACGTCTCATTTCGCAGGCCATCATCGTTGTCAACGGCATCGGGCGAAGCCTATAGAGGCACGGAAGCACTACTAGTAATCAGCACCGACCGGTCCCATCCCATTAGATATGTCCTTCTGGTAGAACACACCAACTTTTAATTATACCGTGATGGGTGTGTGTGTGTGTACTGCTGCTCCTCCCGTGACGCTGCGCCGATGAGGGATAGCCAGTGGTGCTTCTTCATCAAACTTCTCCATCACATCCGATGAGTGTCCTCGGTGCCTGTTCTTAGCACAGAAGAACCATATAATGCTCATCTTACTCATTATCATTATTTTCATCGCATCGCCACACAAAGCAAAGTGAAAATGCGCGCCCCGGATGGAGTTGGAGGATGGCTGAGTCCTTGTCTTGTCCTGCTTCGTTTCCAGCGTTGAGATTACATATGCGACGAGTAGCAGGGAATCCTTCCAAGTGGAAAACCTCCCCGGTTTGAGGGTTGGCTCCTGCTGGGAGCTCATCCGGAAGTAGAAGAAAATTGCGAGTGAAAGAAGTAATCATAAATAATTACAGGGTGTGCAGCTGAGCGGATGATGGGTGAGAGGAATTGAAATGGGTGCAGTGGAACTTCAAATGTTGCTACACACTAAGCCATAAGTAAGCCAAACCACTGTCGTTGAAAAGGAAGAATTTGAACTGGGGGAGTTAGATCGTCAAGGTATCCATGGATCCGTTTGTAGAGGGAAGCCTTGACAACACAAATTGTCGGAGTGGGATAAAAATCGAAGAAAGTTTCATAACGAGCTGGGGATCAGTCAATGCATAAATCTGAAATTAATTACATTTTTGCCTTCTGCTTCGATCCAATCCAATTTAGAGCTCCTGTTGTGAGGCCATCTCCCGCAACAAAGAATGCTCATTCGGAAGCAAGGGGGCCCAAATGACGTGGATGAGTTGCTCAAGTACCTGGTCGTACATTTTGAAGGCATCCCATCAGGGAAAATGAAGCTCTTTTTTCTCCGTTCCTTTATGGAAGAATGCCCCTGCATACAGGTTAGGAAAACTACAGTCGGAAGCATTATCCCCCTATTTCAAAGCCAGACACTCATCCATTTAGGCATTTTTCCTCATTTTCCCTCAACCGTTGATGAGTTGATGTTCCCGAGGCTGTGTGCAAGAAGGCAGAATAATGGATGACCACTTTCCACAGTGGTTTTACCACTCGAGTCGAACGTTTCGGTTTGGGGTAGTTCTTCGCTTCAAGGAATGAAATGTTTTCCTGGGCAAGGAAATTTTTCTACAATGACTACCGCACCTGATTTTCGGAAAGGCCTTGCATTTTGAAATTACAGTCTCAGATTTATTTGGACTTGCTTCCAGAACATACTCAAGCCAGCAAAAGTTCGAATTTTACTTCAGAGGAGAACTCAGAAGTTCACATTTAGTTGAAATTTGGTTTCAAGGAACTTTTCTGCTGAATAAGAAGACACTTGAAACTTCAAGACGTTTCTCTTGTTGCTATTCAACTAAACCTTCAAGAGCATATTCTGTTCGTTGAGAACTTGATTTGAATTTAAAAAAATCTCACACAAAGTTCAATCTCACACAAAGTACTAACTGAACTTTTAATCAGCGCAAAAGTTCACAATACATCCATGTTGAACTACTATCCTACTTTTTGAAGTACACGTAAAGTTCTGAAACATCTTAAAAATAGCCACAAAGATTGTTTACATATGAAGACTGATCTGGTGTTGTGCCCCAAGTTTGACGAGATGCGAGAGCAAAAAATGGAATTTTCAAAAACATTGAAAAAATAACGGCTTATTTTATTATCATCGTGAAAATCGTAAAAAGCTCAATAAGATAAGAAATATGAAGCTGTCACTCAACAAGGTAAACCTAATTAATTTGATGTTAAGATTGAGTTCTAGATGTACTAATCAGAGGCGTTCAGGTTCAAATAAGATAAAAGGGAGTTTGGGAACGACCCCGGCACAGTGGTTAGCATCCATGCCTCTTAGGCCAAAGTCACGAGTTCGAATCTCACCTCCAAACAAGTAACGGAAATACCCAAAAGGTATTCGAGTGACTACGACGGGAGATGAACCAGCTCAGGATGGAAAATCTCGATAATCAAGGAATGCACGAGCATGAGCATGATTGACCACCCGAGGTTGCTACTCCGTTATTGCCAGATCAGCTGTAATAATACAGAGAACCAACAGATGATGCTTGGGACTAACATACAACTTCAATGTGTGAAAACTGGTGATCTCAAACTAAGGCAGTACCGGCGCCGGCCTCGCCCGAATGCAGGTCAAACAAGGAAAGCGAAGGAATATGTTGACGTGGTTCTCGCTTTATTGAAAGCCGAGAACACCTCTGCACTTTCACGAGAAACCACTGGGATGTTGGATTAGAGGATTGGGTTGCAGCAGGGTTCGTTTTGGTAAACGATTAGCTGAATTCACGTGACGTCTAGTAATTTATTTAGAGATTAGTAGCGCTTTCCAATGCAAATAGATTTAAACCAACAGTAAGGATGTTGTTGGGGCCACTCACAAAGTATGATGACCGTTTTACATTGGGAAAACAAGATGCTATTTAATAATGCCGGAGAGTCGATTTGAACCGATTTAGACCAACAGTAAGGATGCTATTGGGGCCACTCACAAAGTGTGATAGTGGTTTTTCATTGGGAAGACAAGATGGTTTTTAGTACTGCTGGAAAGCTGATTTGGACCGATTTAAACCAACAGTAAGGATGCTGTAGGAGTCACTCACAAAGTGTGATGATGGATTTTCATTGGGAAAATCAGAAGATTTTTAGTACTGCTGGAAAGTCGATTTGGACCGAATTAAAGGGTGTATTCGATAAAAATGGCACGCAGAAAATCTTCTGTAACTTTTTGAATCGTATGAGTAAAAACCTAGAAATTTGAGTAGATCTTATCCATAGTGTATTATTTACATCTGCCAAGTTTCATAGTTATACATTCAGTAGTTCCAGTCATGTCGTCGAAACAAGAAATTGTCCGTTAGAAAATGTTGTGCACTCACAATCAAAATCCAGGGCCGTCCCACCAGTGATTTCTAAAAGGCTTGGAATTGCAAATACAACTGTGTCTCGTGTAATAAGAACTTCAAGGAGCGTCTGAGTGTCCAAAGGAAGGATGGAGTGGTCGTAAAAGTGGTCCAATGGACGGTAAAATGGCCAGGAAAGTCGTACAACAATTCAAGAACCGTCCAAACATGTCAATTCGAGATGTCGCTAAAGAATCTAAGGTGTCAGTCGGTTTTGAGCAGAAAACCATGAAGCGTGCTGGGTTACATGTTTACAAAGTGCAAAAAGCCCCAAACCGGAATGAAAAGACAAAGCATCACTGCGAAAACTCCGCGCCTGGAAACTTTACACAAGCTGCTCCATACGAATCCGGTTGCATCGTGATGGATTGACGAAACATACGTCAAGGCCGACTTCCGTCAACTCGGGCAAGAATTATTTCGTTGCTAGGTCGAAGTTCGATGTTCCGGAGGATGTTCGAAAGAAGAAACTATCGAAATTTGCAAACAAGTTTCTAATCTGGCAGGCGATTTGCGGATGTGGTGAAATAAGTGCTCCCTTCATCACTTCCGGAACAATAAACGGTGCGATTTACACGGAAGAGTGCCTTAAGATGCGTCTTTTGCCATTCATTAAGAAGCACAAAGGATCAACTCTGTTTTGGCCTGATCTAGCATCCTGCCACTACGCTCGAAACGATATTGGACTGGTACCGAGCCAACGGAGTTAATTTTGTGCCAAAGGATATGAACCCACCAAATTCACCGGAACTTCGTCCAATTGGAAAAATTCTGGGCAATTATGAAAACGGAACTTCGCAAACATCCCAAAACTATAAAAACAGAGCTAGAATTGAAGAAAAATGGTAAAAACAACAAAAACACTGGGAAAATCAGGTTGTACAAAATTTGATGGGTGGAGTGAAAAGGAAGGTGCGGGCATTCGGGATGGGAGACGAAATTGAATAAAACAAATGTTGTAAATCAAAACTCATTAGTAGTTCTTCATTCCTGAAAATTTCAAGAAAATCCGAAAATCATTTTAATTTTGATGAGTATATATGTGTGTGCCATTTTTATCGAATACACCCTTTAAACCAACAATAAGGATGCTGTTGGGGCCACTCACAAAGTTAGTACTGTTGAGGTGCCGATTTGAACCTATTTAAACCAACAGTAAGAATGCTATTGGGGCCAATCACAAAGTGTGAAGATGGTTTTTCATTGAGAAAACAATATGATTTTTAATATTGCTGGAAAACCGATTTGGACCGATTTAAGCCAACAGTACGGATGGAAAATCTCGATAATCAAGGATTCAAACAAAACTACGAGTACAGCCAGGACTACGTAGGACTACGCAACTAAATGTTAGCCATTCAGATTGAGCAATGCAATATTATTTAAATTAACCCTTACATGCCTAAAATTCTCCAAGCGTTATAATACTAGCAATTTGCTCTGTTCTAATTCAATTTGTGCACAATAACATAGAAACGATTGAAAAAAGTAGGATATATTTTGTTGAGATTTGCTATGTTGTACAAGTTGCCCTGGAGTTCCGAACTTGAGATAAACAGATGTTGCTTTATCCGCTTCAAAATGTTATAAAATATAATTAAACATATTCAATGAATGCCCTGGAGAACCAACAGAACTGATAAGATAATCTTGGGATATTCTTTGCCAAGCAAACTAACCTAACTTTGTAGCTACTAACTTAACAGAAAGCTACTGTTACAATTGTAGACCCTATGTTTGGAATGACCCAATACGAACAAGATTATCCTATGATGTCTGTGGACGTTTCAGAATATTCATTGAATATGTTTAAATAGTTATCGTAGTTTTGTACAGCCCAAAGGACTACGGTTCCTACTGCATATCTAAAGTTCTGAATTCAAATCAGGTTTTATCACCTTGAACATCCCAAGATTATCTTATAACGACTGATGACCTTACAGAACATTCACTGAATGTGTTTGAATGCAAATCGTCACTTTTAATAGGTTGTTAGGCTAATGTTATGACTGTAGATCCTAATTTCTGAACTTAAGTGGAGTTTTGATGACCTTGAACATCCCAAGATATCGCCTTATATCTGTTTACCTTGCAAAAGAGTCACTTGAATTGATCAATCACATATTGTTACTTTCTTAGGTCCAGAAAGCTACAGTTAGCGCTGTAGATTTTCAGTTTTGAATTCCGGTATAGTTTGGATAACCTATAAGATTATCTCATAATGTCTGTTGGTCTTCCAAGCTATTTAGTGAATGTATTTCAATGCACAGCGTTGCTTTGTATAGCCTAGAAAGCCTTTGTTGCAACTGTAAGTCCTATGTTCTGATCTAAAGGAAAGTTTGGATGACCCAAAACAAGTCATATTGCTTTATAATATTTGCTGTTCTCTAAGATTATTAATTGACTATGTTTAAATATTTATTGTAACTTTGTATTGCTTAACATTACTGCTACAGCGGTACATTAAAAGTTCTTAACACCAGGACAGTTTGGATGACCTAGAAGTTATAAAATTTGGACTGTTGAATATGGATTCGTTGAATATGTTTGAATACATATGGTCACCTTACATAGCCAAAAAAGATAGCTATACTTACAACTACAGATCATATGTTTTGAGCTTAAGAACACTTTGGTGGACCTAGAATATCCCAAGATTGTCGAATTATGTATGTTGACCTTCTACATCCTACACTATTCAATGAATATTGTTAAATACATATTCCGCCTTTGCATACTCCGAAAACTTTACTTACCTTATCAATTAAACTTAGGCCGGCGTGGCCTCTGTTGTACACAAAAGTTGCTTCCATTGTAATCGGTCCATGGCTGTACCTCGCCAGCCTCGCTGTCTGCGGAGGGTCCGCAGGTCGCCTTCTACTTGATCGATCCACCTTGCTCGTTGCGCGCCTCTTCTTCTTGTACCTGTCGGCTCGTTTTCAAGAACTGTTCTGTTCTGTTCGGTGATCTCCAAGTGGCTTTGTGGATGTCTTTACGGGGTAAGAAGGTGCTTCAAACTACTAAACCACGGGAAGCCGCGAAGTTTACGCATCGTTGGCCATTATCGTTCGAGACGGTATGCAGGCTGTTAGGCCCTATTACCGGTCTGTACATTGCCTCCCCTCCTACCTGAGCGTTCATGTCACCAATGACGACTTTTACGTCCCGCTGCGGGCAGCCATAATACACTTGCTCTAGCTGCGCGTAGAACGCTTCATTTCTGTCATCGGGTCTCCCGTCGTGTGGAATGTGTACGTTGATGATGCTGTAGTTGAAGAATCGACCCTTGATCCTCAGCTTGCACATTCTAGCGGAAACCATCCAATCACGCGTTGACGCATTTTGCCCAGCACTACAAAGCCGATGTCCAGCTCATTTGTAGTACCACAGCTCTGGTAGAAAGTAGCCGCTCGATGCTCGCTTTTCCATACCTTCTGTCCTGTCCAGCAAACCTCCTGCAGTGCTACGACTTCGAAGTTACGTGGTTGAAGTCCATCATAGACTATCGTATCGCAGCAAGGGAAGCAGAGTGATTTGCAGTACCATGTTCCGAGTTTCCAATCGTAGTCCTTAATGCGTCGCCTAGGTCTTTGCCAATTGTTCCAGTTCGTTTAAACTTCTGTATTATTTGTAACATTGATTTTTTAAGGGTGGCATGTTGGGCCTTCCCCAAACCCCTGTCTCGCCGGTGGACTATCATGCAGAGCACTGTTTAGAGTCCCACGCTGGCACAAGAATGATGATCATCCGCTCCTAACATGGAGAACAGACGCTGTTTTGAGCCGCCCCTAACATGGAGAACATACGCTCAGATAGACTGCACCCTTTGAAGAAAGCAGTCCTCCCTTCCCTGTCAGCATATGAACAAGGTCCATCCGGGGCTGGTTACCCGATTTTTCCTATGGTTACTCATACCCCAGTCGGCACCTCTGGGAGGGAGGGATAGGAGTTACTGGACAAGAGGCTAAGGATCGCAGTAGGATCTATTTAATACCAATGCTACGCATTGTCCAGTCATTCACCAACTCCAAAAACCTACCATGACAATTGTATATCTTATGCTATGAACTCAAAGATAGTTTGAATAACCCCGATGATCCCATTTCAACTCGTAATATTTGTTTTCGTTCTAAAATATTTACTAAATATGGTTGAATACGTAGCGTTACTTTGTATAGCCCAAAAAGCTGTAGTTACTACTGAAGATCTTATGTTCTGATCTCAAGTAAATTTTGGATTACCAAGAACATCCCAGAAAGATACAAAAATATTTAACGTTTATCATCAAACATTTTATAATACTTATGCATATGTTACAAATTTCAATCAACGCTGTTCACAATTAATAAGACATTTATTTTTTCTTTCTAATTTACTTCATATTAAGGATGTTCTAGGTCGTCAATTAGGCCTTGAACTCGTATGTTTTTTTTTTCAATATATTTTCTGATAGAAAAAATTATGATAAACAAATTCATAAACGACAGTGTACACTTTTATTTGGTTTGTTATATTTTACAGTCAATTTCTTTTTGTGGTCTTATATGATCCCTTAAGCCTGAAGAGGTTTATATTTTATGGCCAAAAATCAACATTATTCTCTATTGAGTTTGATACGTGGAAGTATTCTCGATCGATTGGTGAAAAGTTTTTAAATTTGTTTGAAAAATGACTGAGATATCAATGCTCAAAGTCTGATCACTTTTCATGACGGTCGTAATGGGATTTTTTTTTAAATTGTTCCCCAGTATAGAAAACAAAGACGTCAAAAAGTCAAATCATAGGGAACAAAAAATATACTAATGAATGTAATCAACGCTTCGAAGAAAATCATTACATAATAGACCTCGTTCATATGGCTTAGTGATAAATATACTGGTTTGAAAAAGTTGGAAACTAGTTAGTAAGTATTTAGGAAAAAATCAATTTACCTAAAAACAAATTCATCAAATTGAGCTCAATCATCGTTTCACGATAAATTTCGTATGTTATTTTTTGGATTAATTGAGTTCATTTGAAGTACTTTTGGAGCTGAATAGCATTCTGTACAATCTCTTAAGTTGGACTGCTGCTAGAAGCTTGAACATTGAATGTGAACAAGAAAGTTTGGTTAATAACTTTAAAAGTAAGCTGGATAGAATTCTCATAATAATCCTTCGTTTTGCTGGTTAAGCCAAAAAAACACCCTTTTATGAGAACTTTTGGTTGATTGGGTAACTTAACTATGATACTGAATTCAATGAAATTTTATTGACATACAGGATCCGGTCAATAAAATCTTGTTTGGTTTAAGAAAGCAATATTTTAATTGTAAGACGGTTGTTTTCGTATTTTTTCATACCATTGGCCATTTCTCGAACTTCTCTTCGTAAACGGTGAGTCGATAGTTATGTCACCTTCAAACTTGCGTAACTTTTTCATACCTGACTGAAATTAACCAAGTTTTGCGTAGTTTATCTTAGAGTGTATTATTTACATCCACTCAGTTGTGCAATGGTCAGTGAGATTCCGGTCGAGATCACATTAGGAACGCCTGGGTTGTCGCATCAATGTTTTGGGAAAACGGATGCATATACAGGGTGAGTTGAAATTCCTATCAGTGAAGTATATGGTCAAAAAATTGCATAAATTTTAGTTCTCAGTGTAGAACTGGAAGAAAACTTTGAGTTGGCTGGGTTGCTGCACCTGTGAACCGATGCTGAACAGAAGGCCGACTGGGGACCGAGTGGTTTTGGACCATTTGGCGTGTCAAAAGAGCGGGAATGTTCTCGGTCATGTGGGACAGAGGTAGACCAGATCGCCGTCGACGGCCGAGCTGACTGTTAGCTGACGATTTTCTACAAATGTTCTGCCTGTTTTGGGCATTCTCTGCAGGTTGCTTTGTGTGCCGCTCCCCAGTTGGCACACACAGGGTCAGCATCTTCCATCCACTCACAGGTATCGGGTCTGTAACGTTTGCCGCTATCGACGGAGCCCTTGTCCATTATTTTTCGTGCCATGCCCAAATATCAGGCAGATCTGACGCTGAGTTACATTGCAGTGGATCGGTTGGTAGCAGTTCCACTTGACGACGATGTGGAACAAGGCTCGTATGTTTTGCAGGTCCTTCAAACACGTCGAGTTCTTCTCGAAGTGAATCGGGCACAGCTGATCCCGAAAGCTTCGAGAGACGTCATGCCGACGCGTCTTGTTGATTTGTACCGGTTTCAGCCTGTTAGATTATAATTCTTCGGCCAGTTCCTCCGTTTTCTTTTCCGGAAGGCCACGCAAAATCATCTTGAACGGTTGTTTGCTTCGATGTCGTGCGTAAAGTATTGCACCGTCATCTGCTTGAATGCATCCACGACCACGTTGAAATGAGATAGCGCCGAAACCAACACCTTGCAACCCTGCTAGCAGAGTTTAATTGTGCACCGAAGGCCCTTGTTGATGTAGAAGCACACCTCTTCAGTAGGTGTTCAATGCGAGAGGATACAGTGCACCACGCACCGAAACGAAATAACACCGAAAAACTTTTCAGAGAGCGAGCGAAAAACACGACCGTACGTGTCGCTTGCTACAACTGGAATGATGGATTTATCATGTTGCGGAGATGTAGCCCTTTAATATCCACAGATAAAAAGAAACATTGAATTGTCTGCGTTGTCTGATGCACATAAAGAGAATGCTAGATTTACAAGTAAATAATGGGATATTTCATGTAAATTTAAGCCAGATTAAACCTGAATCTAGCCTGTTGTATGAAAGATTGCAATTGTTGTATGGCGCATGAAAGATTGCATACAATTCTGTTGTTTACGCCTCCTTTGGCTAGAAATTAAACGAGGGCAAATTGTACGCGCTTGTTAAAATGAATTAATGTTTTCTGTGTCGTTCACTGCTGCATATGACATCTCTCTTACTTATATTTGAAGTGTGTGATAGGAAAATATTTGTAATTTGGTAAATTTATTCTGCATAACGAAAATTTACGACATAACCTAATATTTGCATTAACTGAAATAGTTCAATGGTGAAAACCAAAAGTTTCTAATATTGAAATCAACGCGTAGAAATTTTTCCAATCGATTGGAACAAACTTTTTGGAACTGTTCCTGTTCCATACTATTCCTTAACGGTTGCAGTGTGTTTTCTTTTTTTAGGATAGTACCTCAGAAAAGGAAACAAAGACGTAGTCCTGCGTCAAAAACTATATTGTATGACATTGACTATATACTGTGATGGGAGGGAGCAGCAGGGTAACATTCAAGCTGATATTGAACGCAGGAGTGGTGTTACAACCGGAGTCAAGGGAGGAATGAACAGTATCATTTTCTGTATCCTGCAGTTTCGATTGTGGTGCTGTGTATGCTAATCCAACAATTTAAGTGAGAGCTGTTTTTAATAAACCATTCTGTAGGAAGCTTAATAAGTATTGTAAATTTAGTTATTTGACTTTCTGGATAAAACTGATTTAAATTGGTCTTGCTATTAAGTGTAGCTGCATGCAAGACAAGGTCCTAGAAGGGATGGTGGCTGCCATACAATTTTTACGTGACGGTCGCTACCCAGGTAACCAATAAACAGTTCCAAAGCGTCTCTCTGGCAGCGTATCAAGCATTTAATTTGCCTTAAATGCAACATAAATGCCACTTTTGGTCCAATATACGGCTGCTTTACTGCAGTGCTATGATAATGCTTCATTATTGCTATTTTGCATTCGAAATGCTTATTACAGGCTACAAGCACTCAAATAGCATTTGAAATGCAGCTTTACAGCAGATAGCATTCAAGATGCTGATATAATGCTAATTTAATGCTTGTAGCATCTGAAATGCAGATTTAGGGTTGATTTACTGCATATGCTAATGTATATTGGTTACCTGGGTATTTTCCAATTTCATTTGACACCCTAGCTTTGCCGGAATCTACGTCAAAATGCTATGATTCACTGTTGAAAATAAAACTGCACGTCAAAAATAAGTACAATTCATAGAAAAACCGGACGACCTTTGCTTTTCATTCAATTGAATAAATTCTAACCCCCCCGTATATTCCTGCATCCATTCTTCCTTCCGTAAACATTGAACTTTCAGAAAGGAAATTAAATCAAAACATTGATCTGTTATCGCATTTTAAAATTCGATTCCTGCCGACAATCCCTCCAGGCTTTCCGTTTACTCAACATCGATCATGCTCCTCACGCCTCTGCCGTTTGTGCGCGATGCACAACAGTGAAGTCACCTCTTGGGAGTCCAAGTCCGTTCTCCCAACCGCCAGAAGGGTGCATAAATTTACGCCTCACGAGCGAGGATGGATGGGATGCGATTACGTTCTCCTGTGAGGAACGTGTCAACCCGCAAAGCAGGAGCGGAAAGCAGCTTAAAATATATCGGAAATTAAAAAGTGTTCTTGGAGTTCAAGAATACATACATTTATCGGAGGGAGGCAGCATATCCGAGCAAATCCAATAACAAAGACAAGGGGTGTCAAAGTCAAAATGTCAGTTGTCTTTCTTTTGGCTGCAACATCTCCGGAACGAAAAGTCAACAAACTACCGCTTGGAAGGGGTAATAGAAATCGAATTATCTTGAGTAAATATTCGACACATAGGGGCTGACTATTCTTGAAAAGTGCGGGACATTGTCATAGGTTGAGCATGACTTCCCATTAAAATGGCAGGTTGATAAATGTTAAACGTTCAACCTTTCCAAACGTAAACAAAACAAATGTGGCTTGAAATCAATTTTCTCTTACTGTAGGCACCAAATGAGTTGTTCATCATTCAAAACTCCCATTCGTTTGGCGTTGCGTTCGTGCGTGGCTTTCTCCTTAATTTGGACCCACGTCTAACCGCAAATGCATGCCATGCCAGAAAAGTGAAGTTGATTTAGACGAGACGAAGGTTCACATACACGATTATCCGTTGCGAAAAAAAACAGATCCCAAACCAGTCACTTACATCGACATCGTACGTTTCACTTTAAACCATTTCCAATCCGTCAACACGGCGAAGACCACGAACGACTTTAAACTCCATCGCAAGTCATCCCCCGCGAAACCGTAGCAAATTGGAAGCTTTCCCTCGTCCTAGCCCACCTCGGACCATAATGGGCAACAACACGAACGACACAACTCATCTCCCGCGAGTCGTCGACGATGCTTAGAGCAGCTCCATTTCGCGGCTTGAAAGCTGCAAATGAAAAATTACTCTCATTAAGCCAGCTCGTCGTGGTCTGGGCCAATCCTGGAGGCCGTGAGCGACCACTGAAATATGTAGCAACAACTCTATATATAGGAGCAGCCAGAGAGGTTTCAGAACTCATTACCCATTCAACGCGCCGTTGTCGTTCTTCATTTTTTTCCGTTGGCAAAAGTTTCAATCTCGTTTTGGATGCAGATCCCGGAACGAATTCTGTGGGGATAGGAATCGAAACGACCGCCGAATGCTTGCTGGTATCATAATTAATCTAATATGCAAACCAAAGTTCTAAGCTCGTTAAACTTGTTTGCTCGGAATTTAACGCAAGCTAATGGGTGTCGCATTAAAGCGTGACGATTGGCATTAGATGTATGTTTCCTTGGCAGGAGCACGGCTGGTGGTCGGAATTTGGATGCCTGTTTGGACGAGTAAGCAGACCACTACGGAGAGCCATGGCTATGAAGGTTGAAGGTCAACGGTTCAGCGGAGAGCTGCGAAACTCAAGGGATCGTGAAAGAAACTTAGGATGAATGTTTTGAAGTCATTTTAAGAGGAAACAGTGTGTCCTTTTTTAAATGTTGGTGTTCATTCAAAATAAACTGATAATTTTGGTCACTGTACATACAAGATATGTAAAAATTGAGGTACTTGTTAGTCGTTTACCATATCCTTCTCTTTAATGATTGATGCAGCGTAAAGCTTCAGTACGTTCTAAATCTTCACAACTGATTTGTATAATTTTTGAATTGGAATGCTTCAAGAGGTTTGAACATTTTAGTTAGCTCTTTTGTTGTTGAAATATTTGGTTCGTTGTATTTTTAGAATTGAACATACCAATTTAATATTTTAGCCTATAGCGGATTATAAAAATTTTCGATATAAAAAATAATAATTTACTCGTATTCTAGTTTTTTTTTATTTTCACAAGTGGAACTATTTCAAAAACAATTTCATAATATTATGACATAATAATGATTGCAAGACAACACCACTTTATTTCACCATGAAACACGCTACAGAAAACAGACTACCAAAACTTACGAACCAACCATCGATTTCAGAAAAGCTGTTTATCTCTTTTTTTCGTTCTCCCAACGATCGATAGTCACTTTGAAAGACGTCAAAGTTGACGTACGTCATTATGGATGCCCCTGTGGGAGAAAAAAAAGCATATTCCGACAGGCCAGCATGCTGTCACTTTGCATAAATGGTATTTAGTAAACCACATGCCAGTTTGCAAATATAAAAAAATGTTGGATTTTTATAGCTTTAAATCGAGAAAAAATAGTTGAGTTCTAAGTGCTTGTAACAACGCCCGTCATCGATATGTGTAGTTGGAAAAAACATCTTTTTTTTAATCATATCAATGGTTCATTCAGCAAGGTTGAAAGCATTTTCACATTCGGTAATTTTGGAAAAGCTTTAGTTATTATATCAAGTTTTCTTCATCTATAGAAATTTTCCAATACTGTATAATTGAGTTGTTATCGTCCTCTGCAGATAATTCTAGGCTGCTTCGTATGAATTCACTTAATTTGTGCTTCAATATTTATAATGCCATATAACAGTGTGAACGTCGCTCACTGTCAACATGACGGATTGTGCGCTACAGGTGTCTGGAAGAGACTGGACAGTCATGAAGAAAATGAATATATTTTTGGCTCAGGAAGTACTAGCAAACCGGTTTCAATCTCGGTCCCAAGCTTATTGTTTCACTCCTAATAACGTCAAGGTGACTCTAATATGTCAGGTGGACGCATTCTAATAAAATCAGGTCTGGCAAACTGAAGTAATCTCCTTAACACTTCTGCATAAGTGCCTGTAATGTTAAAACTCGGGATTATGGAACTAGACGATTAGTCCAGAGGGGGCCTGGAGGGGGCCTGTCCCAGTTGAATTTGGTTTTCATGCTGACAGAGAACATTGAAAAGTAGCGACGAAAGTTATTTGCGCAACTACTCGGTGACAGGTTATTTTAACTGGATAACACGAAACAGGTCTGATCGAAATTAGGTCTCATTCTAAGCCCGGCAGAGTCGAGATGCCTCAAGAGAAATCGAGTAAGAGTGACAATACATACCTCGTGTTATTCTGAGCTAGATCAATGAAGAATGGACTCACACGAGGTCACTGCAGTCACTTGACGTCGATTTTTGATGCTGTCTCTGGAACTCATCCGAGCTCGAAGAATAGACCTAACGCATGAAGAGTCGACTTTGAATCAAAAATCTCAAACTGCGAAGGACACACCATTTGTGGTCAATGAAAATTTTCGGAATTTATATCAAAGTTTAGATTGGGCTGGACAGCTGCGTTTAAAATCTTTAAAATTGTGTCTGGTTGATACTGCTCGATTCCCTTCTGCACAACTCCGTCTTCACGTTTCGAAATAAAACCAGATTTGAAAATCGGGTTCTTTGCGTCGTGGAAGCATTCTCAGTCATGTTTTTATGCGTCCCATGCGTTGAGAAGCCTCCATCAAAGCATCCAGCTGAGTCTTGTGGAAATGGAAGTCAACACCTGGAGCAACCTCCATAGATTGGGTGAAATGATCAACTCTTTCAATTCTGCCTCGTATTTCGCAAAAGTTACCTTCTTAAGGCGCAAAATTTCGAACAACGAAGCCGTTGAGGCTTGCAGGTTTTGTTGTTTGGTGATTTAGAGAATCTGAATAAAGGTATCTATGTAAACTCCAGCCAACTTTCTGCTCTTTATCTAAACGCGATACCGAGTCTAGCTAGGCTGATCTAGTAAACGTGCATGTTGTTGAACATCTTCTCCAGAAGTCCCACGAAACAATTGTCGATTACCTGGGACGAAGAAACAAACGAAAAATACGACAAAGGTTCTGAACCGCCGGTAATCGGCAAGTCAGTCCCATCTGAATTTTTTAACGCGTTTGCGGAGTTAGCATCATGAATCCGCGGATATATTAGCCTTCGTGGCTAGGCTATTCTACGAGCGTGTACGCCGCAGCTCAATCCGAAGTTCCTCCGAAGGGTTATGATCTCTCCACGAAGCAGATTATTCATGGCGAGTTCCGGACTCAATTTCGACCTGGCTCACTTCCCCATATTTTTTATTTAGCATGTGTCAACGGCAATAGGAGAATTTTTCACGGATGGGTCGCAGCATTGATTTCTTTGGGCTCCACTGGTATGAATACCATCTGTCTTCCCAGAAATTTGGTAGGATCCTTGTTCTGCACAGTCGGGCAAACTGGCAGCAACCAATTTCGTACCGGGATTTATTTCCGATCACGCCCTATCGACCATTATTTTCATTTCTTCTCAGATAGTTCCAGTTCTGTCAAGCGTCCTCCGCGACGTAGAAACCAGTGCAGGCACCTGAATCGTAATCTTTTCAAAAATAAGGAAGAGATGTGGCAGTTGGTGGAACGACCATGGATGACTTACCTTTGTATGGGGTTTTCTCACATTGGCTCAATACATTAGGCGAAATGAGAAGCTGCGGACTCCCCAGCAAAGGTGGGCGCGCGCACAAGGCGAGATTTTTGAATGAAGAATTCACAATGATTGATTTTTTTCCCAGCAGCTCTGTTAATTTATTGTTGATGAATATACTTCTCGGGAGTCTATACTAAATTGCTCAGTAGAAGGAGAAAATAATATCGTGGATTTTAAAAGGGCGCCTTTAAATGCCAAAACTCGTTTATTAGTAAACCTTCTTGAACAGCGAAAATGGAAACACGTTCATAGAAAAAGTGTTTCAAATCTTATGTTTCGTACGCGAACGAGGCTCTCAGCATTCTACTGTCGTGCTATGAATTCAGGTTTGAGTCTTTGAGGTTTCAGTATTAATAACTGAATTGATTAGAATTCAGAACTATTTAAGTCTAGGCGCAGTGTTTTTGCATGTCAAAGAAAACAACAAAGATTTCAAAGCAAACGCATTACAGGGAAACGGTGAATTATGTAGTAGTATATTCTAACGTCGATGGGGCCTCGTCAAAACATGCTGCGAAGAGGATCAGCATACAACACCTTGCCGGGTGCCTCTCGAGGTTGTTGAGCAAAAACCGACGGGAAAAAAACATTACTGGTAAAAACGAGCTGTTGGTGTTTTCAAAACTAACCTCAACTCGGAAGATTAGTTTCCATCGCATGTGGTCTTTAGGGAGCGTCAAAACCGAGATTTACAACGCGAAGAACTTGTTTCAGTGTCTTGGCGGTATTTCTGAGCATCGATCAAGCGTGAAGCATGATGGTTTATCGGCGTCAATGGCGGATCCGTTTCTGCCTATGTAACCCACTCACGCGGATGTGGCAAAAGTGTGTGCGTTTGTCTGAAATACTGCTTTAATAAAAGCCCTCTACGCCCAACTCTTAAACTACTTCTTGTCTCAACTTCTACAATTCTGCCGAGTCTCTCGGATCAATCTATGATCTGCGACTCTAGCAAAAATTGCATGCTCACTACTGGGATCTCCAAGATGTTGGGAAGATATTTCTCGTTCAAACTATTTCTGAAGGAGCAGCATAAAAACAACTTAATCCACATGTGAAGGATTACTCCACGCACGAGAATAGAAAACATAAAAATTAGAGTATCAATCTTCAACTAAAAAAAAACAATAAAATTGCGTAGAGGATTATGAATAGTGTCACATTTCAAATGTAGTGTCGATATTAGCGAAAAAATCCTGGGGGAGGGGGCTACAGATTTGGAGGGGGCCTGGGCCCCCTAGGCACCTCAGCAGGTAGTTACGCCGCAATTGTAAACTTCGCGAAACCCATTTTCCGGGAACCAAACAAGCAAAGCAGATGATTAGTTTCACACTGCCAGGCCGGTGTTCTTTGCCATTGGGATATGAAGCGTCAGGCTGCAAGGTTTGTTTACCAATTTCGTTTTTAAGAAGTTCTTGTTTGTATTGAGATACCATTTATCAGTTAAATTAGTGAGTGAGTTTTAAACATCATAAGTGGTTTTAAACATTAAAAGTGGTGTTAAACATTTCGGGGTTTTTTTTTTAGTGAACTGATCGCCCATTTTTCTTGAGTTCGGTACGCTGTTTTCGTAGGGCTGGAAATTTCCATCATCTAGCGGAAACCATTCAAGCCGCTGTCGTGGTGCGAGTCGATTTCATCGAGATCATATCCACCCGCGTGTAGTACCGGGAAGGCTCTCGCCTCAAGAAGGAAGCCGAATCGACACAAGTGAGGATGCCACCAAACCCAGCGTAGCGAAGAAGCCGCAGGCATGGTCCCTCCCCGTCATTACGTAGTCAGGACCGGAGCACCTGAGAGCGCAGCGTCGCTTCAAATGGCAGCATTGTGAACCCGATCCAAACCAGAGGTGATAAAGGCTTCACCGATCCCACTCGGTGCAAGCGGACAGGTGTGGTGGAGGCCGGGCCGCCAGTGGTACTCATTCGTAGGCGGCGTATCGCCCGGGGATAGAGACGGCGTTCATCTCTAATTCGGCCGTGATACACACACGGGTCATTTCATCGTTGTGCCCCAAATCGCAGAGAGGACATCCCGTGGCGGCCATTACACCGCCGCTTTTGCCGTGGATCCATCATCGATCTCTATTCCAGCATGCCACAACAGAGTTGTCGAAGTGTCAACGAGCCCCTTCAGTCATCTGGTCATCCAAAAAACCGACGCAGGTACGTTTTAGAGCTAAGTTACATGACCATGTTAGCACTTGTTTTTCCATTTTCGTCGAAACCGTCCAACACGAATAAACAATGCTAAAAATGAAAACGAATTCGAGTAAGTTACATTTAGTAGTGTTTAACATCCGTTATTGAGAATAAACGACTTAAAGGGTGTCCACGATGAAATTGCCACACACAAAATTGATTCGCAAAATTCGAGTTTTCATCCGATTGCCATCAAATTTTCAGGGATTGATAGGAAATCACTATTAAACTTCATTTTACCATTTTACTCGTATTTTATTTACAGTCCATACGCAAATGCCCGCACCTTGGCCTTACAATCCCGGCCATGAAGGTTCTGCACAACCCGTGAATCAACCGGTTTTTGCATGTAAACCCATACTTTCTTCAGTTCCTCGACTGTCTTCACTACCTTAGGTCGTTTAAGAAGGTGCTGCTTCATAATCGCCCAGTACTTCTCGATGGGGCGGAGCTCCGGGTGTTGGGAGGGCTGAACATTTTCGGCACGAAATTGACCTTATTGTCTGCATACCACTTACAGCACGTCCTTGGAGTAGTGGCATGAGGCCAAATCCGGCCAGAAGATTGTTGGGACGTTGTGGGCCTTCAGGAGAGGAAGCAGCCGCTTCTGGAGGCACTCTTTTACGTACACCTGTCCGTACGATCTCATGTCCTGGGTCACGAAGGTGCACTCCGCTTCCGCGCACATGCAGATGGCTTGCCAAACCGGGAATTTCTTCGCAATTTGGACATCTTCTGAGTGCGGACATGCTCCGGAACGCTGAACTTATCCTTGGCCGTGAAAAACGGGTTGCCGGGGATCTGTTCTGAAGTCAGCCTTCACATATGTCTCGTCGTCCATGATGCAGCATTCAACTTTCGTCAGCATGTTGAGGTACAACTTCCTGGCACGGGTTTTGGCGGACTTGTTCTTGCTTCTCGTCGTGATTAGGGGCCTTTTGTAATCTTGAACGTTCGAAGCCCAGCCTTAGTTTTGGCCTTCTGGACAAAACTTCGGCTAGGTAGCATCTTAGCCACATCCCGAACGAGGCGTTCGGATTTCGGTTGAAGGCCCCAACTACGCGGTTGTGATTTTTGGTGTTGTACGGAATACTTTTTCCTTCACTTCTGGGCTTCGATCGGTGGTCAACCGTTCCTCGAACCGCTTAATCACTCGCGACACCGTGGAATTCACGATTCTCAACGTTTTAGCGATGGAACGATGCGAGAGATCCTTGTTCTCGTGATGAATGAGCAAGATTTTATCATCGAACGAGCTGCTTCTTTCGACTCCATTTCCGCGAGTTTTGATCACAGGACTTTAAAACTTGCAGGATGTAAATAAGTAGCAGTATGAACTAAATCCACCCAAATTTTCATCAAATTCCACCAACGGTTAAAACGTTAGAGCAATTTCATAGTGTGGCAATTTCATCGTGGACACCCTTTACTAATTTCGGGAGCTTAATTCCTTGTTTACTCAATTGGGTGGAAGCTGGCGTTGGTGGTGTAGAGGTAAGCGTGACTGCTACTTGGTACCTCAGTAGGTCTGGGTCTGTCAGTCGACGTTTGTGGTTTTTCTGATAGAGTAAAGTCATGTTAGTCCTGGTCACATTCAGTGAGTTGATAGGTAGGGTCCAGGTGGTGAAGTCGTCTCCCTGGCGTCGGTAATTGTCATCAAGTGAGGAAATAAGCCGGAAAAAGACGGAATACGAAATATAAGACGGAAAAAAATGGGTGAAAATTCTTATGCAGACCCTAAAATACCTCGGCTGATGAAAGGGGAGGAGATTTAGTTTGCGTTAAAGAAATTTTGCCAATTTTCCCATTCACTGTTCAAGAGTTTTCCCTGAGTCTAAACAGTCTCTCTAAAGTCGGGCAAATAAAACGTGACGGGTGGTCTCTCTTCAACAGCTACTGGTACACTAAACTCAGAATTCGTGAATGGTTACACAATACTGAATACGTTCCAACACAGGGATCTTGTAGATGTGCTCCCCACCAGGTTTCAGCAAATGTTCCAAAAACATTGATCCTTTTCTGGCACTTTCGCTTGAGATACTCAATGTGGGATGTCCAGGCCAGACCAGACCTCAAGATGTTTAAATGACTTAGAATTAGTTATTGGTGAACCCCAACTTTTAAGCTTCGTTTGTGCTGGTTTTTGCTTCCTCGAAAAAAAAACCTACTCAGTTTTCTCCGTAGAGAATTGTGATGAACTGATTTTATGGTATTTTTTTTGCAGTATTTTTTTACAGTTAAAAAACAGTCCATCATCGGCTTTGGACTGACTTGCGCTCTTATTGCCCCACCAAACGCGGAAAAATGAAAATGAAAATGAAATACGCAGTTCTGCAAATTGTGGAGAGGCTCTTTGCCACAGTAAGCTTTGTTGCTTCCTGTTGGCAATAATCCTCTAGATGTCTTTAGCCGCATTTGCCGCAACGGGGCTTGTTGCTGCAAAAAAAATAGCCGTATGTCCCAACTGCTTGCAATTGGTACAATTAAACACCCTTGGTACAAAAAGGCGCACTGGGAAGAAAACATTATCAATTTCAACAAATTTAGGGAGAATTGATCCGGCAGAGGTAACTTGGAGCGAGTCCAACGATGAATACATCTTTCTTCCATCTACCATTGTTGCTGCATGCATTTTCGTACATTCCAGAATTCAATTGTAGACGAAACAGAATCAGGCGCCCTATACCTTCCATAACGTCTTCACACGTCAGGCTCGCTGCGGAAACCACACCATCTATCTCCACATCTCGAGATGGGATGTAGACGTAGTACTCGGCATTATAACCGTGCAGTAATACGCAGTTTGTTTTGGTAGACCTGATAAAAAATTTCAGCTTGTTCGTCTCAACCCATTTGTCCAGAAGGAAGAGGATCATTTTCTCCAACAACTCTCGAATACAAGATAACATCGCGATGGGTCGATAGGAGTTGTGGTCGGACGCGGGCTTACTAGGTTTTGAATGGCAATAACTCTCACCCACCCAGAAACTGATTAAACGGGTTCAAACAAGCGCCTCTTCACGACGTCTGGAAGGTTCTTAAGCAAGTTGAACTTGATCCTATCAGCCCCTGAAGCCGTATTGTCGCATCGAAAGGAGTGAGAGAGATAGTTCTACCATGATCTCATCTATCAGAATTCGTGGTTTCGCGGGAATCGTTCTCAGGACGGCACGAGAAACCTGAAGGAAATGATTCACATGAACCTGAGGAATCCATTGGTCCGATTACTCCTCGATCTCGTTGTTCGTTCTTCGCGTCTCGTGTTCCAAAGAGTACTCATCGACGTTTCACGCGTTAGCTCGTCTACGAATTGTCACCAGTATCTGCGTTCCTTGGATTTGATAAGGATCTTAAGTATTCGTTCAAGATCCGTTGATACTTCGAAGTGCTCAGGCGTTACACGTCTACGGACAATTTTAAACGCGTCTGACTTTTTACGGTAAACCTCGGTGCATTGTTGATCCCACCATGGAGAAGGAGGTTTCCTGCGAAATGACTTACTAAGATCATATGCGACGTTGGCAGATTTTGACGGATTAAAACGGTGGTAATCAAAATTTGTATGGGCAAGTGATCACTACCGTGGGGATCTTGAATCACATTCCATGTGCATTCCAACGATAATGAATTTGAGCAAAGCATGAGGTCTAATCTACTGCCAACTGACGATGGACCAGCCAAACGTGTTACTTCTCCATTGTTCAGAGCTGTCATATTGAAGTTGTCAAAGAGGTCATAAATCAAGGAAGACCGGTTGTCATCGTACAGTTCTCCCCAGCCTGTACCGTGAGAGTTAAAATCTCCCATGACCAACCTAGGAGCAGGAAGAACCGAACAAATATCTGAACGTTGTTTTTGGTTTATTGAGGCTCTTGGAGGAGTATATACACGGTGTTCAATAAGTTCGAATACAAGTTTTCATCATTGCGTGTATGCGCCATGTACATATTCTGCATGGTCTTGGCGTCAGCTTTAGCTTCATTCATACGCTACCGAATGTGCGCGGTGTTGACATTCTGTTAGTTGTTGTCCGTTTGTTACGCGCGATGAAAGAGTATCGGACTTCGTAATTGCTGCTTGCTGAACGGTGAGCGACCCGGCGATATATTCCGGCTGCTGAAATCGCATGGGGTCAAGCGGAACTTTGTCTACACGACCATCAGGCGATACCGGGAGACGTCCTCGACCAATGACCGGGGGAGATCCGGTCGGCCGCGTTCAGCGAGGACGCCACGGGTCATCAAGATCGTGAGGGAGCGAATTCGGCGCAAAAGAACCGCTCAATCCGGAAAACGGCTGCAGATCTCAACGTTTCCATTGGAACCGCTCACACCATACTCACCAAGTGACCTTGGTTTCAGGCCTTACAAAAAGTAAGGTCCATGGCGTTTCGAGGCTACCAGCAAAAAGCGGTTGGATCGAGCTAAGAGGATCCTCTCGGCACGCTGGTCAGGAGTTTGTTTTTTCGGACGAGAAACTGTTCGTGCTGCAGCAGCCGCGCAATGTGCAAATGACCGGGTGTGGGCGCCATCGAGGGACAGCATTCCTGAATCCAATATAAACATCCCTCGGTCTCCAAAGTGCCGCGTCGGTGATGGTTTGGGGGCAGTATGCAAACGTGGTAAGCTACCCTGGTGTTTATTGAAAAACGTCAAAATCAACGCGGCGTACTACAAAACTGAGGTTTTGGAAAGCGTTGTTGCCCCCAGTCTCCGAAGCTCTACGGCGATGGCATCACGTGTTCCAGCAGGACGGTGCACCAGCCCATACGGCAAATGTGGTTCTGGCCTGGTGTCGGGACAATTTAACTGACTTTCTGGACAAAACTTTGTGGCCTCCCAGCTCCCCGGACTTGAATCCTCTCGACTTTTTTGTTTGGTCCTATATGATGGCGAAGCTGAACGAATACAAGGTCAGCACTTTGGATCATTTCAAGACGGTAATTCTCAAAATCTGGGACGAAATGCCCATGCAGTCCGCGTGCCGCCTGCGACGCGTTCGAGAAACGTTTGAAGCCCGTTAAGGAGTACAAAGTCATTCCAAGAGAATGTTGTAAACGTTCCTTGTAAACATAGCTTTCAATAACATAAATCCAAAAATAAAAACATGTTTTCATTTTTTAACAAATTTTTGAAAGTGTATCCAAACTTATTGAACACCGTGTACAGAAGCAACGCAAAGGCTTTTATATTTAATAACAGCCTACCATGCGACACTTTCAATGCTTGGAATAGTAGGAAAATTCACTCTATACAATATAAGAATATACCTTCCACAATAGCCCTGAGTACAGCCCACATGAAGATTGGGCTTCCATTCTAACAGACGGGGCAACAAGGGTTTTGGATGTCTCCAGAAGAGATGGAAATTCCTGAGCTACGAAAACCTGGAGGAATTGGATGTTCCTTTTTTCCACCAATCCCTGGATTGGGCAAGCTGATTGGGGGCTCCTGGTCAGCCCTCATGGGTGGGCGCGTCTTCACTTCCGTGAAGCACCTTCCGGAAAACTGCATGATGTTCCCTCTCCAGCCAAATCAAAGACTCATCATCTGACAGTGGAGCAAAGAGAATGTACACTGGGCACGACTAGAGAGCATGAGGAGGAGTTCTGTATAATTTAGAACAGCGTGCCTTATTGCCGCATTGGAAGGTCGTATGCTCCATCTGCCTGCATTTTTGGCAGATCATGAACGAATGTACAAACAATAGCTCTGGAAGTTTTACCAACTCGATATATTGAGGGAGGGCTGAACCAGATAAGCTCACAAGAATCGAGTCTGAACAGGGTTAATTTCTTTTAACCCTAACTGGTCAGTACTGTGCCTAGTTTTTACACATCCAGTGCACAGTGGGGAAAAAAGTATATGATTCGTGAAAGAATTCAATAATTCAGCTCCAACTAAAGAACAACAAGATTTATGTAAAAAATCCTAGGAAATTGAACGAAAAGAGTCACACTTGCCGCAAAATTCAGTGGACGGAGATATTAGGCTTATTTTACCCCAATTCTCTCGTATTTTCGAATAATGCCCAGTAATCTATGCTTGAAGGGGTCTGCGGTAGTCAAAATAGGCCTATTTTTATGTAAAATTTCCCTAGGATTTGAGTGAAAGTAGTTGCAGACACCGCACGAGTCGGGAAACAGAGATATTGGGATTGTTTTGCCCCGATTCCCCTGTATTTTTGAAAATTGCTGAAGAGAGATCTGTGGTAGTCAAAATAGGCGTATTTTTATGTAGATTTTCCATAGAAATCGAATGGAGGTTGTTGTTGCCACTGCACGAGTCGGGTAACGGAGATATTGCTGATTTAAGTATGGATGGTTCAAATCGGATATCGGTACTAATATATATATTTATTATATATATTATATATATATTTATTGATACTTTTTTAGAAAAATTACTCAATTTATTGCCACATAACCTTGGTCTACAGCTGAGCGACAGGCAAACTATTTAAAACACGTGAAAAACAATTTAAAAGCTACTGAGTGTATCATAATCTGTGATTTTTCGGAGAATTATTCATTCGTTGTGCAGGATGCAGTTCAAGGCTTTCACTGGGCAAACGCTCAATGTACTATTCACCCTTGTGCTATTTATTTTAAAGATGAAGAATCAAATGATTTGAAGTTTACCAGTTTTGTCGCAATTGCTGATTTCACTAAACATAGATCGTAATAAAGTGCGTCTTTTTTGACTCAATGCATAGCGTTCATAAAAGTAAGTTATCAGGTTTAGAGAAAATTTATTTCTTCTCAGATGGATCTGGAAGCCAATACAAAAATAAATGACCGTTTTTAATTGTGCAACATGCAAAAGATTTTGGCATAGATGCCGAGTGGAATTTTTCGCTACTTGTCATGGAAAGGGCCCTTGTGATGCTTTGGGAGGCGTATTGAAACGAAATGCTGCGAAAGCCAGTTTGGCAAGATCATCACATAACAACGGCCGAAGAACTTTATTCATAAAGGTTATTTCTAAAGCCAGACTCGAAAATACACACTATCAATTTTTTTTTCGGAATCCGACTATAATAAAATGGAAAGAAAATTAAAAAAATCGTTACACAACGTGTGAAGCAAATTTCAGGGACTCAGTCATTCCATAGTTTTAAGCCTCAAAACGAAGAGTATATTGTTAGATCACTTCCATCATTACTCAACGGAAGAAAAATGTACAAAATTGCTATGAAAAACTTAATAGATAAAAATAAATGTATAAAAGTGTTTTTCTTATTTTTTAACATGTTCATCATGTCGCGCGGCTTTAAAGTGTTTTTTTCTTAAGGAACTTACTAAGCTACAAAATATTTGAAATTTTAAAAGCCTTATTTATTTGAAAAGGTAATCGTCAAAAAATAGCAATTGGTCTGTGTGGTTAACGGAAAGCCTTAAAGACTGATTCGAATGTTATACTAAGTTTGTAAGTAACTCATAGATTTCATTAGTCATAGGTTTGATTGGATGGAGACGCATGGTAATCTACCGTGCATCTTCATCGTTTCTACAGGCGGGTGATGTATAAAATGAAGAGTAATGATTTATTAATTAAAAAATTGTATCTCCAAAACGACACGAAGAATTCCAATTTTTTGATATGTTATGTAAAATTGAATGCTCTTTCATTTAAAAATACTAAAACAAGGAGTCGTTGGGAGCCCCTCGCCCAGTCAAAATTCAAGAAAAACTATTTGTTTTGTATTTTTTCATACAAAAATTGATATATTCAAAGGTTTCCTATTTTTGCTTGGAAATTCAAAAAAAATACCAATACAATAGCCAAAAAATGACTAAAATCGGTTTAAACGGTTTAGGAGTTATATAATTTTTTGAAAAATTGAAGATTTTGAAAAATCACGATTTTTGGACCAAATACGGGTCTAATATTTTTCGGATGTTGAACAATCCTACCGAATATTATAAAATTCTGAGAGATCGTATAACTTTTTTCATGGAATTGCTGTTTATATATATATATATATATATATATATATATATATATATATATATATATATATATATATATATATATATATATATGTATATATATATATATATATATATATATATATAATTATGCCACAACCAGTCTACTGTTTGAGCACCGTCAGCAATAAAGGACAACATTCATCATTTTTATACATCGGACGATTAAAACATCAACCAATCATTGACGACGCGCATCAGTCTGCTGCATCATCAATAATACGTCATAAATAGCACAGACAACACCAACGTGTTTGTTCAGTTTTCTTTTATCAACCACCGTGGATACTTCTGTTCGTGTTCTAAGTTAATAAATCAAGAGTGTAAATTGAAAAGTATTGTGTTAAGTGTTTTTTAAAACGCCGAACTGAGTAGCCCGGTCAAGATTATATATTTGACTAAACTTTTAAATCAAATTCATGATCAAAACCATTACCTAGGTGAATCCGGATCAAACGTTTCTTGAACCAATTAGAAAACTTTCCTCCCTAGACCTTTGTGGGGACGCACAGTCAAAACAAAACTAATGGTTACACTTTTATTCTTTGTTCATTCCCATCTGATAACAAGGAGAGTTTACAAGAAATCATGCATTCTGAAAATGAAAGGCAAATCCCTGTCCCATTCAATTGATTAATTTTACAACTTCACTTATTGTGATCAACCACGGAGAAGCAACTATTTGATTTTTACAGTAAACCTCAGTTTAGCTTGATGAACACAGTCTATTACACTAGTTTACAGCGTTTATGAACTAGGTAAGCTGATCATCATTTCTTATGTGAAATTTTATGGAAAATTTAAAAATGCCGTCAAAAATGATAAAAAAAGTAAAGTTTTGGAGGTATCGGAAAAAGTTGATTTTTGAATAAATGAACAAAAACACATTTAATTATAATAAAACATCTCCAATGCGTGTGATCCAATTTCAAATATTTTGTCATCGAATGAAGCAGTATTAAATATAACACTGATCTCCTGAACAGTGCAATATTCTATAAGTAATAGTTGATCTATTTTTTTGCGATTTTTTTCGTATATTTGTAAAAAAAATGTGTTAAACATATGATTAATACCAAAATAACGTCTACAAAAAAAAAAATCATAGGTAGCTTGAAGCCAGATAAAACCAAGAAAATAAAGGCTCAATGGCGAAAATTGGTTGAAAAATGAGGTAGTTGAGCTCTCTCCCTCTCTCTCTCACTCTCTCTCTCTCTCTCTCTCTTTTTTCTCCCTCTTTCTCTCTCTCTCTCTCTCACACACACACCGTTTTTGGTCGTTCTTGAGCGCTATAGGCAAATTTCTTTAAAATAAGTTCGATTATATATACTTCTAAATATGTAGCGTCAACCCTCACGAAGATCATGGTTGTCACCTTGTCGTAGGTGGGAGGGCTAATCTCATGCAGAAGGCCAGCATGTGAGACCAAGAACATGATCAGCAGTGATAGTATCACAATCTACTTTCTTTTTATTGCCACGTCGTATTACGTTTATTTCAAGGCACTGAAAGAGGTGTGATACTGGTGGGTACAGCCGCAATTCACGCTTAGACGGAGCTAGTAACAAGTTTATTCTCTAATTGTCATCGATTAGACGTCCAATACACCTGTACAGTTGGCATCATTAATAATGTTATTGTTTGCTTCATTATTGAAAGGATGAGTGTTTTGGTCATGATTGCGAGTCTGAGCACTACCTTCAACAACATGTTATTTAGTTATGCATCAGAACTTTCGAACCGAACAAGGGCCATCGTAAAGTGTTACTCAGGACAGATGCTGAAAAGGATTAAGGGCTAAGGTTTTGTAAAAGCAGTAGGTGCCAAGCAGTGGCCTTGAGGGCCATAGAACAATTCTTCACCATAACGGTTAGCTTTGTTTTTATTGTTTCTTGAATGGAGGTCATCCCTATAGTGAGGTCAAAGAAAAGGGTGGAATCTGGGAATTTGAAATTTAGATTCTACATTTGTTTCCTAAATATGAAAACCCAAACAGATCCTATTTTATATGAATGTTGCATGGGGAATTTAAGCGAGAGAAAGGGAAATACAGAGAAGGAGAGATACAGAGAAAGTTTTATAGATACAGTGAAAGAGAGAAACAGAGAACACAGAAAGAGAGAGAGAGAGAGAGAGAGAGAGAGAGAGGGAGAGAGAGGGGGAATCTCAGTGTATATTGTATTATTAGACTATTTTATACCAACTATCAAATTTATTATGATGTAAATTTTAAATTTCTGCCATATCCTTAGCAATTATTGCCAGGCTTTTGGTTCAAATGCCAAAAGTTCACCCACAGGCAAAGGGAGCATAAACTAATCTTTCTAGCATCTATGCTCCCAACGATAAAGTACAAATTATCACACTGTTTAACTCTACATGGAGCGTTTGATACGGGAGGTCCACGCTTTCTTCCTTCCCTTGAGTTCAGAGTAGTAGAGCGATTTCAGATCTTTCTGGAATCGCTCTAGTTCTCGGAATCCTCTGCGGCAACATACTAAGCAGCAGTCAACAAGAAAATCTGATGTATTCAAGAAACCATCATTTTCCAGGATTCCTTCAAGAATTGGCTGCGTTTGTGTGAGATTAGATTAGATTAAATATACTTCTAAATAGCGTCGAAACTATTACTCCTAGATTATTGAAGTGTTTAGAAGATCTGTGTAAAATTTAATGTTGCTTCTTTTGAAGAAAAAATATTTGAAAATGGATCACAAGTGTTGGAGATATTCCATTCTAAGTTCCAATATTTTGTTATCCAGTACTGATTTCGTCTTCAACTGAAATCCAGCAATCTGTAACCCC